>JAOEHY010041456.1:0-24745 GCA_025447955.1 Psilopsiagon aurifrons
AAGTTTAGATTGGATATAAGGAAGAAATTCTTTACTGTAAGGGTGGTGAGGCACTGGAATGGGTTGCTCAGGGAAGTCGTGAATGCTCCATTGTTGGCGGTGCTCAAGTGCAGGTTGGCCAGAGCCTTGGGTGACATGGCTGAGTGGGAGGTGCCCCTGCCCATGGCAGGAGGGTCAGAACTGGATGATCTTAAGGTCCTTTCCAACCCAAACTATTCTATGATTCTACATTCTATAATTCTATACTACTTGAAAGTTTTCTACCTGGACTAAATGTTTTTAGAATCTACAAGTTATATTCTTCCTAAGAATACTTGATTTTTAGACAACTTCGTGGTGTCTTCCTCCAGCAGTTCACCATTTTGTGGGTTGTTGCTTATTCTAGAAAAAGCTACAAAAAAAGACCATGAATTGCAGCTCCATTTTGGGTTTTGTTCATGTCTGACACATAAAATTACTTCCAGGAAATGTTGGAAAAAAAAAAAAAAAACAGCCCAATAAACCAAAAGGAGATAGTGCATTAAACACGTGTTCTATTAAAAGTAAGATTGTCTAAGTAAGATTGGATGATAATACAGGGAAAATGTTTCATTCTGATAATCTAACTAGTGGATCATTTATTTATACATTTTCTATGCTTCCTAATGCTCTGTTTTGCATTCCTGAATTTTTTGTGTTCTTTAAAGGATAGTGAAGGCAACCGTAAATAACCAATTTTTTTACTATGAATTTTAGTTTGCTGCTAGTCATATTATATGACCTGTTCATATATAACAGCTCTTAATTCTTACGCTTCGTTAAGGCAAAGTAAATGGAAGAGTTTTTAAATCTGATTCAAAAATACATACATACAATACGAACCAAAGCAATCAACAATTGACACAGCACACCAAAAGTGATAATATATCTGCTGCTTTTCCTAAAAATATGTATCTCACTGAGAAAAATGAAAAGCCAGATGAATTGCACAGTTCAACAACTTCCTATGACACAGACAAGTGCAATCAAACTGGAAACATCAGTGTTAAATAATTAAAATGGTAATTCAAATAATGAGACACTGTAACGATCATTTCAATAAGAACTATGATTTAAATTTTCAGAAGTAATTTTTTTCTCTAAGGGCTTTTAAGTGATTCAAGTGATTTTAGTGGACATCAGTAGCAGCAACACAATTATTTTCCTCATGCATACAAATGTCATTTAGCTGAATTTTCAGTGAGGCTGCTCAGGATATAAACAATTTTATGTCTAATTTGCTTTTGACCTCTCAGTTGAAATGGTTAGTGATGCTGAAAATTGTTGATAATTCAGCTTTAAGAAAATACTGACTACTAGGAAAATCTACAAAACACATGCCTGCATTACACCCTGGATTCGGTGTAAAGGCACTTCATCTATTTTTAAACAAAGCAGATAAAATAAGTTCACAATTCTTTTCAGAGAAATTTAGACTTTAAAGACACACTTGGGCTTGCATCCTACCTAAACTGATACTCTTGTGAGACAAAATGCCAACACTATTTTTCTTCCTTTTTTTCAATATATACATGTTTGTTAATTCATTTCTAACAGTACTTCAATTAAAATAAATACAAATCCGATGAAGAAAAAAAAGGGTCCATATCAAAAGAAATACCATGACAGATGCTTTGAGGACTACAGATTTCAACATGACCAGTGACAAAAAAAAAAACCCAAACATTTTTTTAGCCACTTGATGAATCTTAGCTTTAAAGATTTGAACAGAGAATGATAATGAATTTAAAACACTTACAACCAACACAACTGCCCAAAGGCACTATAAAGAACATCAATATGAACTACAAGGAAAACTAACTGCATACATGAATGAACATGAATGGCTTAGCAAACTATTCATCAGTGTGACAGAATAATCTTTAAGCTACATGTTACAAGCTACTTATTTTTATTTTCATTGGAACTAAAAACTGTTCCATAAGCTTATACAGTCTTGGTATCAAGTCTATCTCATTTCACAAGCATCAATGATTGCTGTGCTAAGAACAATAAACTGTGTAAATACAATCCATTACAGACAGTATTTTAAGAAAAGGAAAAGCTTAAGTAAAAGCCTACAGCCTATTCCAAGCAAATTTAAGTTGCCACTTAAATTCAAAACTTCAGAGAATTCTTGGTTAGAACATAGAATGATTACAGAATTTTATCCATAAACAATAAATATTAACCTAATATGAGGGTGAAATCTGCTAACTCAAACATTTCAGACAAGCAGTATATTAACAATTGCAGTTTCAGCAATGGTAGATACTGTGTATTGTAGTGAAAGTCTAATAATTGCGCTTACTAAAAACAAAAACATAGCTGCATTCTAACAAAGTACTGAAGTTTCCATAGAATGTAATGTATGGAAATGTATTCCTATTTCCAGGAATTTACTAGAGGCTTCTGTGTTCAGGAAACGGTATTAGATGGTTGGGAGTTTTTCACTTTGAAATTAGACCCTGTAACAGTGCCCACCTGGCTTTACATTTCACTTCATCATCCTAAAATATCTACTCTATGCATCAAAAAAAACGTTACCAAAATAAAACACTCTTCAGAGATTCTGCTTTCTAAACAATACAGTGATACAAACAGTTATGTAAATATATATATATGTATTGGCACAAATACATCACATAGGCACACACACATAGAGAATACACTCATGAAAAAGGGCCCAGGAGAGCAAACATAGCTGCATGCACCCATAAGAGTACTGATCCTAGAGAAGCTCAGCTTTCCAATTTACCAGCAGTAGGAACACTTGCTGGGAAAATGCCTTTAGCACAATTACACCATTTATTCTAAAAAAAAGTTTCTAAATGGTATTATTTATTGTAAATTACCACTGCAGGTCTGTCAAACTCCCCAGTGGGCTTTTCATTTGCCTGCGCTGTTGCTTTCTCATACTGCTCTCAGGATTTGAACTGTACCAGCTCAGCTTCCAGCATCTTAAAGCTCTTGACATCTTGCTTACTTTTCCAATGATTAAAATACTATAATCATATCAGTGTGGCTTAAATTCAGATTCTCTTTAAGATGATAAAACCATACATTTTATTTACACCAAATGCGAAAGAAGTAGATTGGAGGCACAGCTCAGAGACTTGCAGCCCCCTGTTCTCACAGCCAGCTAGACTTTTGTGTGAGCAACAGGGATGCAGGAAGTTCGCAGCTCCTGGCATCATCAGTTACCAATAGATAATTTCTCCCCAGCTGAGCTTTTTTGTGATGGATACAGAAGCCAGAAGAAAGCAAGAAACAGAGCAAATTCATATTGTTAGATTTGAAAAACTAAAACAATGGGATGTGTAGAAACTTATTTACACAAAAAATGGTGGTTTTGATTAAAATAATTGCATTAAATTTCACATGTGACTGCATGACAGGAAGCACATCTGTGTTCAGTAAACAAGAGGCTAAAGAGGCTAACAAACTCTGTATTTAGGAAATATTCTGGAAATACAAATTCCTCATGCAAATGCTATCTGTATTACTCAAAATAATTATGTTAATTTGGGATACTTAAACAGAGAAATATTTCCTATTTCATACAAAAGAAAGAATGGATGCAGACCTTACCTGGACACTGGATAAAAGACCACTCATAGTTTTTCTCTTTTGGACAGAGACTAGCATCAAGCAGCATTTCATTAGAGTGCATGCCAACTGCCTTCATTGGGCCTCGTGATGATCCTTCCAAACACTGCCCTTTTCCAGTGTTACTGGGATCGTTACACCATCCACACCCAGGCTGCTCCAAACACTGTCCACACGTCCTCAGTCCAGAGCAGTTCTGAGCTGTATTACATGGAATATAATATTAATGCAAGAGGAGGTTTTGGTTTGTTGCTTTTTTTCTAAGCGAGATGCTAGGGCTTTACAATCCCAATTTCACATTTCTATTTCCTTCTGCATATTAAAAATTTCAGCAACAGTAGTAAGAGCATCTGCATTTTCTTTAAAAGCTGTACTTCTTCAAAAATCATAAAGCGCACCACAGTGTAACAACAAAGATTTCAAATCAACAAAAATAACGAGGCAGAACAATATTACACATCTTCACAAAATCCCATGATAAAATATGTATTATGTGCTTAGCATTAATATATACCATGGTATACATATATTACTAATTTTCCCAATGTAAGCAACCCTTCCCACAGGAAAACTAGAAATCTAGGCAAGGTCAAGAATATAAATAAAAGTGCTAATAATAATAATCAAAAAATTGTGATAGTTCATAGAATCACAGACTGGTTTGGGCTGGAAAGGAACTTAAGGTCATCAAGTTCCAACTCCTGCCACGGGCAGGGACATCTCACACTAAACTATGCAGTCCAAGATTCCATCCAGCCTGGCCTCGAACACTGCCAGGGATGGAGCATTTACTAGTACTTTAGGCAACCTGTACCAGTGCCTCACCACCCTCACAGTCAAGAACTTCTTCCTTATATCTAACCTTAGCTTCCCCTGTTTCTGTTTAAACCCCTAATTCAAACTAAAATTTTTTGGTGGCACAAGGTATCCAGGGATCACACCTGAGTATTCACCTATAAATACACCCAATTTTCTTTCATAGAACTTCTGAAAAGAGCTAACATAGTGCACATCTTCCCAAAACTTAAGGATCTTAAGCTACAAGTCGTAATTCCACCCCATTTCATTGAACTATGTCTTCAGAGCCTCATCTGTTATGAGTAAATCAGCATTTTAATTTGCTTACTAAAAACCAAGTCTCCCCCTAGATCTTTTATATTCCACTATGCTTAAATTATTTATTTCTCATGAAATGGTCTGCTTTATATTTTAAGCCCATTTAGAATCAAATAAAATTATTATGCTGAAGTTACTGCTATTTCTTATTAACAAAAAATTAACAATTTAATATCTTCAAGAACACCATTAGAGTCCACAAGTTCATTTGAGCTCTTTTTGCTACATCTCTTTAAATTAATGCTGTACTGCTGGATAAAGGCAGCTACAGAGAGTTCAACAATTACTAAAATTGTTTAAAATTTATCAAAGTTGTCACAGAAAAAAATACCCCAGCAGTTTAAAGATACACGCGGATATCAAGAAAACAGGCAGTTAAGAACCTGAATGTGATCTCAAAAGGACTTCAACAGCACAGAGAGCTGGAGCATGATCTCTTGCATCATTTGACTTGGAAGAATTCAGATAGAAGGAAATTTTTCAAGTTTCACAAATATGGAAAAAAAGGAATGGAGGTATCTCAACTGTTCTTGGAAATCAACGTCAATCATGTGAAAGATCAGTTTTACACCAGACCTCATCAGATCTGAAGCTTAATGATACAAGTTTTCTGGTTTGAATACACAAGAGGATCAACAGGAAATTAAAGACTGCCATTCTGTACTGTCTGGTTTGCCCTTTCAGAGATGCACTGTAAATGATCCAAACAATTCTCATGCTGTAATTTATGAAGCTAGGAGAAAACAGTTCCGAAGTATCAATTGCACCATCTTCATAGAAGATAAAACAGAACCAGAAGTGAAAATCCTCAGATAGTGGCATTCAGCTGAAACACTGAGGAGAGCAGAGAAGTTATTGTTTATGGAAAAAGGGAATATTCAAGCAGAAATTTCTTCCCAGCTTTGAAATTCTAGAGGTGGTTCAAGATTGTTCAACTGTCAGCTATTCAATCAAAAGCCACAATGGATGGATGGATGTGGGGAAAGAGTGGAATGCAACTTTCTGGCAAGCAAGTATTAAAATGACAAAATGTCACCAATAAAACAGCATTCTTCATTTTAATGCCAAGTTGTGAAAATAAATGTGAAGTTCTCATCTGTTATATTTTTTATTTTTTCCTTGAAATCATACATGACTGTGTGAATTTTTTTTTCATTCAGAGCAAAATATCCAAAACCTCATTAATCAGTCAAAATAAAAACAAAATTAAAACAGTTGTTTTTTTAAAGGTATGGTTACTTTCTGTTCTTCAAGTCAGTAGAAACACTACCCCTTGATAGGACAATCCACTTACTACTTCATTACCTCATTACCTCAGCAGCAATAATGTTCTATCTGTTTAATAAAGTTTTCAAGTCATTCAGAGTGAAACAATGTCTGAACTACCTTTCATTTGGACAGTTATTTTCTTGCTTAAATGCAAAATACCTAAAATTTTAAAACTCTGGAAAGAACAAATCCTGCTTCAGGAACACACAATTGTGGTTTTATGTTTGTTTTGTTTAAATTTGTTGAATAGGAAATAATTTTTCATGCAAAACTGCCTTTATGTAAGGGTGAACTAGTACACAGCAAATCCTGCCTGCCTCATTTAATATAAACTTTTACAGACCTCACAAAAGTGGCAATTATATTACGAACAATTTCCTGTGTTCTGAAAACAAACTCAATCTGCATGATGTGCGCACAAAAACATGATTAAAAGTTCAGGCTGACATAATATGATAAATGCTATTCTAAAAAGCTAACCATGGTGCCTATGCATTCTCTCCATTTTATCTCCAAAGTTTCAATTGATAAATAGTGTGTTTGCCACAATACACTGTCAGTATTTTAGAAGTTTCAAAACTGAGTCCTTACAGAGGGAAAAATGGTTTATTGAACTGTTACAAGAGATAAACCTTTACATAATTACAGCATTATTACTGTAAATATATGGGACAAGAAATTAACTGTTCCTATTTATTCCTTTATTCTTACACCAAACATGGGCCAATGGCTGGGTTTAGAGGACATAAGGACCCAAGGAACATGTAAACCCTACTTTTAGTACACACTGAACCTGGACCATAGAATCTGTACTAACATCAGAAATTTACTAAACGTAAAAGTTTAGAAGAACAGATCAACATTGTACTGGTTCCTTATAATCTACAAGTACTAGGAATGAAGAAGGAATCTCAAATAAAAGGAATATAGGTTCTTGGCCAGTTGTACTGGAAGAAAAAATCTTCCCATGCCCTAGATTCCTTTATCCAGATATATGTAGGAGCCTGGCACATATAACCATTCTTTTCTCCTTAAATAAGAATATATCAATGGTTCCTATTACAGACATGGCAGGACCGTACTTTACAATAATTTCCTGAGGTTTAGGTGAATGCAAGTAACTAACTTTTGTATTTTTTTATATTTGTATCCATAATCTATTACATGGAATCATGATGTAATTAGGACCCTGAAGCAAGTTGCTTCGTGTTGTCAACATCATCAATTCTGCCACAACATATCCAGAAACAAAATGCTACAGAGATGTTAATACCAAAAAAGGGAAAGGAAGTTGGAAGTAACTAGAAAAACACTCTCAAGAGAGAAGAGCAACAACAAGAGTTCACCAGCACACTTCAGAGGTCCTAAACATTAAGTTTAGGTCCCACTGGCCAGGTAGAAAGTATCTGAGTCAAATCTTGAAGGACAGTAAAAATACTGAAAAACAGTCATCTGTAGGAAGGTGACTGAAAAATTGTTCTAAATAAACCAGGACTGAGACAAGAATCTGAGGCACCAGGCAGCTGACTCCAGCATCTACATGAATTACGGCACTGACACATACTGGAAGTACATGGTGCTGAACTTAACAGGTCCAGTCACTACAGACTTGGAAAGTAGCTCTAGCAGAAAGGTACTCTGGAAGGTACAATGAGTAGGTTTCTTACTCTCCTAGAGAAGCATAGTATCAATTTCTGATGAAATATGCTTCCAAAGGGGACAACTGGGAAGTACCGTTATTGCTTGACAAAATAAATCACTTTTATTTTATCTCAAAGGGATGAAATGAGCAGCCTTGAACATTAACACAGCCTGATCCAGTCTGATCACACAGAAAAGTTTCCTGTGTATCCTTTAGCTGCCTGTTGGCCTAAAGAATTCCTTCTATTTCCACAAAGGAAAAATCTACAAGGGTTAATAATCAGCACTGGCAAGTGAGAAGAACCTAAGGAAGTCCAAAACCATTTGGTTTACATCTGTGTTACAAATTCTCAAGACTACTACTATCATAACTGTAACAGTATTTTCATCTTTGCATGAGAGGAAAATGTACTATTTTGAATCTGACAAAATGAATCAGATTCTCAGAAACACTAAATTTGTCTCACCTTATTAAATAAATAAATATCCTTATTTTAATAATTTAATGTTGTATAAATCTATTGAAAACAATAAGCACTTTTTACTGTTTCAGAAGACTAAATATGTTTCATCAGAAAAGAACTGCCAGTATTTTATCTGTATCTAGAGAACATATATGGAGTATTGGCTGCTCACATTAGTAGCTATATAAAGTCATTCATTTGAAATTATTTTTATCTTTATTTGATGTGCTGAATCCTACTCATGGATGCACTTTTGTGTGGCAACAAATATGGCAGTATATTTAATAGGATCACTGTTCATTAAGATACTCACGGGAGCATGTGGCAGTTTGCCACTCTAGACACTGTCCATATGGGAAGGAGATTATATAGGCGTTTGAGTCAACACATCGCTTCGTACTGCTACACCACATACATTCCATACCATTACTCGTGCAGTTAGAACACGTTGTTCGCAAGGAGCATGGCTTTTTGCAGGGTCTGGCATTCTGGTTGGGACTGACTGGAAAAAAATCACATTTATAATTTTGAACACAGGTTCAATCTCCTTTAATGACATGTTCCATTACAACAACTCTTGTGAAAGTGATCGTGCCCTTAAATAGCCATAAATATTTTCACCCAAAGTTATGTTACAATATATAAATATAATAAAGTTTTATAAAAATTATTAAGTAATACTCAGCATGATTCACACTATAGCTCTAAGAGGCCATTTGAAACATTTCAGAGCAATTTTATCTATATACTCACGAAATTTAATATTCATTGCCTGGTGATGTCAGTTTACTTGCTTACCTGCACATACCTGACATAAAATATATCTCGAACTCCTATAACAAGTACAGTAGATTTCTGGATCTATTGATCATCCTCATTAGTTCAACACAGTATAAGCAAAAAAATATTCTAATTAGGGCTAACTTGCACCTAAAATTTTGCCTTACAGTATACATATGAAAGTAACTAAAATCAAAAGGGAAAGTAATAAAAGGAACATTGTTCAATGCAGAACAGATTCATTTTGGAGGTGTTCTCTTTCAGTTATTAAGGGTTTTTCAAGTTAAGAGATTTTTGTTTGGTTTTTTTCTATTACACACCCACATTCTGGCTCAGTTAATGGTTTATGTCATCTCAGAAATTTGTAACACACAAAAAGGGCTTGCATACCCTAACTCCTGATTTCTGCTTTGATTTAAAATAAAACCACTAAGTGTACAACAAGAGCATAGTAATTCTTAGGTAGGAATGCAAAAGTATATATAGCACTGTATTTTCCATGCAAAAAAGCCTTGTGAAACATTGGAATCAAGCCCTCCTATATATTAAAATGGTTTTATATATTACTGGTTCATATTCAATACCAGCCAAGTTCTCAAACCAGTCTTCACCTGCCAATATATTAAGAACACTGAAAGATTAATTTTTTAGGAAATATAGATGGCAGTAGCAACGGATGTGCGATGTACACTTTGCAATGACATCACTATTTGGAACTACTTCAAAAAGAATAAAGAATCAGTAAGATCACTTTTGTTACGCAGGTTAACAACTTGGACAATTTCAGAGCAACACCATCAGATTGATAGGCAGTGTTCCCAACACTCCAACAACGCAGCTGTTTCCCAGTTTTGCAGTGACAATGCACAAAACAAATCTGAAGGTGAAATTTAAAGAACTTCATGCGCTCAGCCCTACAGCTATGAAGGGAAACATAGGACAATCAGAGTATGAAAATGGTAATTTGAACTGTCAAGTGACTACTTGCCATAGTCATCCTCATTCACAAAAACCGCTACAAGACAGAAATAAGGATTTTGGTTCTGTCAGCCTTTCAGACTGCTAAAATGTTGAATAATGTTTTCTCTCTGAACCTGACTGAACATCAGCCTTGCTGAACACATTCGCTTTCATACTACAATCACTCAATCACTGTTGTCACTGACTATTACTGATTTAGAGACAACTTATAAGACTTCTGGTGTAATGCAAACTAAGCCATGTAAGCTAATTCACAAATAAGTATTTCCTGCTTTAGGAATACTACTTGCTTTCTATATTAAAGGTCTAGGTTAAATACATACATATTGTAATTACTTAATCTAAATTATCCAAAAATATCTCTTAACCAATGAAAACCCAAACAAGCTTGCTAATTATGACAGTAACTGTAACTGAGTAAAAGAGATGGCTTACCAACAGGTTTTTCACACACAAGACCATCCGCCATTGCAGTGCATGGATTTGCTTTCAGCCCTGCCACTTCTGCTCTTTCTAGATACGCACAGAAGCCAGAGTCATTTGGCTCTCCAGGAAGCCACTGCAGAGTTGTATTGGTAAAAGGAGACATGTCATCCCATCCCCAGTAGGAGATGTTGATCTTGCGCAAACCTACCCAAGGTGAAATTTTCTATAAATCAGAACAAAAGAAAAAAAAGGGATAATTAGTTCAATGACATTTTTGTTGTTGTTGTTAAAACATTTCAAAGAATAGCTCAGCAGCAACAACTCCACATTTTGAGAGAATTCACCATGTTCTTTTCTTTTCTCACTTTGTCATCTAATCATAGTCCGTTTTTCTTAATTGTTCTACCTTGATGAAATGCATCCCCTCAAAACAATAAAACCCCTACCCACTCTATGTTCTACCCAAAATCTCTCTGTACTATTCAAAGTCAATTCTGATTATTATTATTCAACAGAGTCAGAAAACAGTCCAATTGGTCATAAAAAAAAGTTGTGGGGTTTTTTTCCCTGCAGCTGCTATACCGTTTACTAATTTCTAGGCCAACGTAGATAATAAATACACATAACAGCAATTCACTGACATCAAAGTTGAGGAAAAAACAGGATAAATAATCCATCCTCTAAAATCTGTATTGCTGATACTGATCAACATCTTCAGGCAATTCAAAGGGAGATGCAAGTTGCGCTTTCACAACCCCAATGCCATTCAATGCACACTGGAAACACTTTTCTTATTTATTTCTAAGCCATTAAAAAAACTAGCTTAAAAACATAAAAAGCATTAATTCTTAAAAAATGCTTAGGATGTGTTAGTAAAATAACATCAAAAATTCTACTAATTTTTATAATTTCCTCTTTTGCCCCTGCCTCACTAGACCAAACAGAAATATAAAGGATTATTACTTTTGCTTCAGAAATAACAGGGGTAATACTTTAAAAAAAACCCAGCATCTGTAGGGAGATAACCAGTATTCCTGACCTTCCTGAAATGTATTTCCTATGCTCTCTCCTTCTTCTGTCCTATCAGTTGGCAGCACGATCAAACAGAATTTGCTATTGCAACTAGGAGACTTACAGATGCAAGAAAAACTTAAATAAATCAGAAAATTAATAAGTTCCATTCCATAAGCAGTGACTCATTCTGGGAGACTTGGATAGCAATAGGAACATCCAGCAGAAGTGCCACTGCCCACTTTCACATCTTCTGTATTTACTTTGTAACTTCATTGCTATCCCAAGGGACCAACTTTCCAGGTGTCTGTGAGAGCACTCACATCCTGGATACTAGATAGAACATGATTCAAGTAGTGAAAAGTAGAACTTGGGCATCTGGAAAGTGGTAGATAACACATCTGTTGTCTTACTTGTTATTTAGTTGCCTAGACTGCTGTATACTTACGTGATCTGCATGCATCAGAAAACCTCAGATATTTATGCATGTCTCTAGATGTCTCTCTCTAGAAAGCTAAACATGCACACCAGGCACATATAAAATATGCCAGGGACTTAGGCAGGATAAATTGCTGACAAATAAATACAGACCTAAACCAGCCCTAAAGGCCTACTTTGGGGCTGAGGAATTCTAGCCAACAGAACCTTCAACATATTACTGTTTCAACTGCACTGCCAAATAATTCTCAGCATCAGTATACAGAAAGCAGAGATCCTATTCCAGCTATGGTGAAAAGTATGTCAGGCCAATAATAAAAACTGACAGTACAGCAGTGACATTTGGAAAGAAACTCTTCTATTTGAGTAGGAAAGTGTCTCAGAACCCCTTTAATGATGACAAAGACCCAGGTAGAATGAAAGCCAGAGCAGCCTTAGGAGATAAAAGCAGCACCCCTGAAATGAAAGACTGCTTGCAAAAGCAACACATATTGTAGTCATCATCTTCCTTACTAGCTGCAACATCTGGATAAACTATAGGTATGACAAATTCCAGATGTACCATCTTTGGCTCTCTGGTAGTGTAAGACATCAGACCTGAACACTGATTAGCATGCTATCAAATACACACCATTAAAGCTATTGCCTTGCAGCCTCACTTAAGCTGCCCTGACATGTTGTTAGGATGCTCAAAACGGATTATTCAAAACATTTTTTTAATCATTTGATTAAAATATAGTAAATAGCTGAGAAGTAGGCCACCAAAATGCTCAAAGGTCTTGCTTAAAGCACATACTCGATTTTGTGGCGTTGATTCCATGATGCGGTAGACTGAAGACTACTGGCAATAGCAGATGGCATGTTGATATCACTAAAGCTTATCAGCAAAAGTGAATGCTACTGCACTGCATGAAAGCCAACAAGAAAAAACAAATAGTGAATAGAGAATTCAGGAAGGTCCAACTGTGACACCTAGAGCCACCAGTGTGCTGTGACTATCCAACTAATTTCTTCACAAAAGAAAGCATAGATCTAGTACTCATCTCTCAAACCGATGAAAGGTTCAATAATAAGAGCTGGAAGTCTCAAAGTACTTGAAGCAACTGAGGGACTTCAAAGGTGCCGAATAAGAATGTCAATCCAGTTTCTTCTACAGGCTTAAAAATAATGAGAGTAGAACACCCTTCACTTGAACTCTATGGTTGTTTCATTTAATGCAAAATGAATGTAGGAAACCGATTCCTTTACTTTGAATATCTTGCCAAAGATAATTCTGAAGAGGATCATACAGGAAGAAAACCAACCTGCCTGTTCACTGTACCCAGAACTCACTGATATAAGAGTCCAGTTTCCATGCCTCTTGAAAAATAGCGTTATCAAGCCAGGTGGGTGAAAAACATAGTACAAATCAACTCTTCATCTCAGGGGGAAAAAAAAACAGACTTGCTGACAAGTCCCAGATATGCCTATTCTCGTCTTCTTAAGAATATCAGCTTTTTTTACTCTAAGGTCAGACAATATTTGCTCAAAATGTAAGTGGGAAGAAAGTTACTCCTTACTTATGAAGACTTGTTCTTTCTTTCTCAAGGCCTTGATGAATGTATACTTTCAAGATGTCCAACATCCACAATGGAGAAACCTATCCTACCCTCACTGTACCTGGCAAGTTGTCCAGATTCAGAGTTGAAAAGGAACCTGCAGTCAGAATCAGTTCCTTTTCTATCTGAGGAAGAAGGAAAAGCTCCAAGACATATATGAATGGGTACACATGTGAACATGCACACACTTACAAGTAAACAATGACATGGCCATTTAAAATTAAGAGCTAAAAGCTGCATTTCATCTATGAAAAGTCACCAAAACAAATGCCAGCTTTTTGACTAAATACAGATAATAATTTTGGATAGGATTTAGGAATTATTTCAATTACATTACAGATTTCTATGTGAAATGGTGAAGATCATAAACTTTTGCCTTAATTTTTCCTTTGTGTGGGAAGAGGAAAGGATAGGGAAGAAGCAGTGGCTCATTGCAGCAAGTATGAATGCCAATCTACAACGTTTCTATTTGTAGAAAATATAGACAAAAGTCAACATGTATAGGCTAGAATTTCTTTAACCATCATTACAGAATACGACTGCTCATATTCTGGTGGTTCAAATTGTGACAATTTTTGCTGGAATACTATACTTAGCATACTCTGAAAAATCATGTATTCTTTCAAATATTCCAGTGGATATTTGTTTTTTAAAACCAGGCTATAAGGCATACGTATCTATGAAAACCCATGGTTTCCATTATGTGCATCATTTTAAAACAACATCAGCAACAACTAAGCTTATTCAATAGCATTCTAAGTAAATTATCAGTTAAAAATGGGGATGTAGGGAGCAAAATATTCCAAAATCATCAAAGTAAAATTTCTCAGTAAAACAAAGCAATGCAATACACAGCAGCTGGCCAAAACTGCCTCAGGAAAGCTTGTAATGGGCCTTACTAATGTCGCACTACAGAATGCAGTCAAACATATCTTGAGAACTGTTCCATAGCTTTATCCCATTACACTATTTAAAATTTAGACCCATTCTCTAGAATATGTTTCTCCTCCTATCTATTTCTTTCTAGCACAGTTTTTAGAACTTGCAGCCCATTTCAGAAGCCGTATACTTGTGCTTGAAAGGCAGAACACTGATAAGAAGTTGCCAAAAACCCTTTTAAGGAAGAATTCAACCTTTATGTTAAGTTAGAAAACTCACCTTAACTACAGAGCTCAGACTCCATGTTAAATCTACTGTTTACGCAGAGAATTTAAGTCAGGCTAAGTTGCTTGGAGTTCTACAGTGAATGCGATCATTTATAGGCATGACACATTTTTCAGGCACTACTGCTGTCTCAGCACTAATTTAATGAGGGCTGAATAATTTGCAGGGGAGTAAAGTGAGCAAGCCTACCTTTACTGAATGGCCAATTACTACTGAGGCTCAAAGTTGTCCTCTGTTCCTTAATTATGCAAATTGCTAAGGAATTATATATCTTTTCAAAAATTTATCCACAACTTTATTTAACTTCCTTTCATTTTGGATCTTAAGTTGTCCTGGAAGCATACAATACACTTCTGATGTATTTTCTAATGCGTGCATTACAATATGTCATTACCAAACCTCAACAAACTTTAGGACTCTTTTGAACTCCTTAATTTCTAGGAAAATAGTTTCCCCCCAAACTGAACTACAAAGGTTTAGTGGTAATTAAGTTTCTAATTTACTGTGAGGGTGGTGATACCCTGGCACAGATTGCCCAGAGGAGCTGCGGCTGCCCGAACCCTGGAAGTGTTCAAGGCCAGGTCAGCCAGGGCTTGGAGCAACCTGCTCTAGTGGAAGATGTCCCTGCCCATGGCTGAAGGTTAGAACTGGATGAGCTTTAAAGTCCCTTCCAACCCAAACCAGTCTGTGATTCTATAATAATTCTAGAAACTTTCAAAATACAGTGGCCACTTAATGCTCATATTTCCACAGCATCCCCACTTTTGAGAAGTACTTGCTGTCAGTTTGCCACTTCTCTGCATCCCTTTGCTTAAGAAAACCTGCCTACTAAAACTAAAACCCATATGAAGAGAAAACATCTATTCTATTTAATAGCCCATTGCTCAGTATCTGTTTTTTAACTATGCATTGATTCTAACTATGCTAGTTACCTGCACATTTCGTATTTTGTCAATAGTTACCCAGGGAATGACACAAAAGCAGTGGAGGCAGCTTCATGATTTTTAAGTGTCTCAGTTTCCATTAGACACAAATGATGAAATCTAGACTCAGTGAGAAGTAGGAGTTATGCATTAGGTCATAAGAACACTTTATCCTACTGCCTTCAAATTTTGCTGTCGTAACATTGGTTAAAAAAATATACAAACAGAAAATCTGTCAAATGAAAATTATAGCTTTCCCTCCAGAGAGATTATAGCTAGTATTCCAATGGGACTTTGGTTTAAAAGCTCTTGAGTTTTCTTCTTCACAGGGGGTAATTTTAGGGGGAAATTCAGGTTCTCAAGCATACAAAGCAAGTTGAGCCCCCCACTTCCTGAAAGTGGGAAGAAAAAGTTAAACTGGAGGTGAATTAATGGGCGGCCAATGTAACAGCTCTTGAGAGAGACAAAATGCTGAAGCAATTTATCAGGCTTCCAAAACCACAACAGAGAAGTGGGACTGCTGGAAACGGTACTAATGAGACTAATTCTGAAAAAAAGTAGGTGTCAGCTTCAGTAAAACCACACATTTGATAAAACCACAAAAACATACAACCCTCTGAGAATACTTTGATCTAACAAGGAATAATATTGCCATGCGAAGCTCACTAATTAACAACAACCTACACTCAAGTGTAATTTACAAAGGATGCTTAGGCCCTGAGAACAGCGAGTTAAAGGCAAGTTGCAGTTTATATAATCAAAGGCATTGTTTAAACCCTTCTCATCTTTGTTTATGCTTACTACACCAAAACTAAGTCACCTCAGAATTTATTGCATGTTAACAAGGAAGTTATTTTTAGTTCGATTCTCAGCTGTGAGCAAACTCCCAAGAGAACTATTGCACTTTCAAATGAATATGCAACATTTTAATATTGCAAGAACAATTAATTAACCTCATATTGCTGTTTAATCTATAGAAAAACTCAAATCTTCCCTCTCATAATATTTTGCTTACTAGGTCAATAAAACAGCACATAAAAAAAGATAGTGCTGTTTTGCTTTAGTATGGGAATCTGCAGTCCATCCATTGTGTTTACTTTGACATTCTCTTAAAGAATTTGGTTTTTTCAATAAAACACACAAATTAGACTGCTAATTACTGGTGACAGTTTAAGAATACATCTGCAAACTCAACTGCGTTTCAACTTCATACTACAAAGATCTTTGTTTTGCCCCTTAAGTACCAAATGAACCTTCTCCTTATCCTTGAGGAGGTAATCTATTGATTTCCAATTTTGCACTGCATTTAAAGAGAAATTACTGATGCATCATAAGGTCTGGAGAGCGTGTGGAGGCAACAGCAGCCTCCTCCATCTGAAACTTTCCAAAGCATCGGTGTTTTGTGCTCTAAGCATGATAAAGAAATTGTCCTAAATTTGTCCCAGGAAAAGGACTTTGTGCATTGGAAAGAAAAATAATAAAACACACCCCTAACCAGAACCTATTAAGTTTCACGTTATTTCTACGAACAATAAGGAATCGTTAAGTCCTTCCAGGCTACAGTACTTACTAACACTATTCTACCAGTTTGTACAATACACAACATTCACCAAAGTTGCATTTCTCTTCTCAGCATATCAAATAAAGCAGAGATAAAACAGACCCATATTCTTATTTTCAAATGTTGCTCTGACACATTCACAGTCCTGAAAGCTCTCCGCACAGGTGAAGATTTTAAAGCCTTTTATATTAACCACACAAGTCAAACTCCATCATAGATAATACAGATTAAAAGGCACTGTGTTCACCTTAAAGTTGCTCTGACTGCATTTGTGAACTCCACATCACCACCTGTTACAACAGCCATCTAAAATGAAATCTCACTCCTTAAATCATGATGATTGCAGTTTGAGAGGAAAAGGCAGACAAAGGAAAATCAAGAAGTTCCAGGGAGTCTGGATAAGACACTCAGGCTGTCTCACACAGAATAAATGGAACTGGAAAGATAGATACGTATTAAAAACCCTTATTTCTTTTTCTTAAATGCCACTGAAACACCAGGATAAGTCACGGCAGTATGCCATTAGAGATTCTGATACCGAAATTATCCTTTAACCCAAGATAGTCTTTTGAAGAACCAACATTTCCCTACAATTGCAAAACGGTACACGATGCATCTCCAATTTACATCACCACATTGGCTTCTGACATATTTCATTTAAATAAAGGTAAGTGCAGCAGGATGTTACCTTGTTCAAGTTCTAAGCTCTGAAATGAAAGAAAAATCTAGTTTCTAAGCTAAAAAAAAGCAGCTATATCTCATCTATACCTCAAGCCGGTCAGGTAACATCAGTCATATCAATACTCCATCACTCGCTATTAGATTTGAAGGCCTCCTGTGCAATATTTTAATGGGAATCAGGGAAAAAAGGGGGAAAAAAATAAAAGCAGCAAAAGAAATAACTAGAGAAATCATTGTCATTTGTGATTTTGTTGTTTTGTTTTCAATTACATTTTCAACATTATCCAGTATTAAAGAGCGGACAGACAATGCGTTTCAAGGCTACCATAAGTACAATATCAGGGGAGATCTTCTGACATAGAAGAATTACTTCTCTCTCCTTTATTAGCAAATAATAGAAAATACATGCCTTTCTAGGGAAAAAAAACCCTCTCTCTGTCCAGGTCCTACATTTATAGGGAAAAACAACCCCAAATTTAAGGACATAACTTATATATGCATCTGCTTCTTGAAATGGAACACTAAAATGGATAATACAGAATATTTTGGTTCATGCTATATGTCCCTAAAATCTTGCATTCAGATTTAGCATAACAAAGGCAATTCTCAACTGCCATTTCCTTCACATGCATCTCAATTCATCTCCAACATAACAACTTTGCAAATCACATACTAGCTTGATATAAGCTTTAATTACTGTTCACAATTACCTTCCATTTTCCTGTGACTCTAAAATCCTAAGCTACTTAAAAATTAGGGGGGGTTATACAAAGAAATGCTGCATGTTCTACAAACTAAAATACTTCTAGAAATGTCCTTTACTAAGATGAACTGATTTGCTTGTAACAGAATCTTATTCTGCTAAAACATTCCATCTGTGTGTACACTGCTGGCTTTGTCATCTTTTGAGCATATACTGAGCACATATATTTCAGCATATATACTCATATTTTATATACGGGTATCAATGATGTGGGCAGGCCTTCAACAGTTTAAACACAGCAATAAGCATCTGAATATTTAACTGCTACAAGAACTGAAGCTGACCACCCATGAACAGGTCATTAATCCTCAATTTCCCTTCTTCTGTCCCACAGTTAAATGAATCACTTTCCTAAGAAATATTCTGATGGCAGCTTCTTGTATTTGCCAGAGGCATGTGAGAGTTTTCAACCCTTTTACTCCCCCGCCATTAGAGCAGAAAGCTAATTAGCTCCTGGCTCATTCTGGTGCCACTATGCAAGAAATTTCTACATGCTTCACATACTAGTACAGCTATTCTGTAACCCTTTGATCCTACATACCAGTTATACAGGGAGCTAGGGTTTTCTGGAGAAGAAAAGGATACATCTTTAGTACCTCCTTGTCCTCAGCTGCTTGCAGCCCTGCTATTCACCATCCAAGCCCAATCCTGCGAGCAGTTTTATGGATACTTATGTGAAAGTCAGGATTTACTTTTCTGCTAGAGTGAAAATTATGTCTTTTTTTGATTCCTGCTGTCACAGTGTATTGAAAAGTCCTGGGACTTCCCAGCGTTCCAAGCCATTCCCGAGTCACATCTTGAAAGTAAACAGTAACCACTAACAGTTAAATCTGGTATGGACAAACACTTGGGTACTGCCGTGTCATTAACTTTAAACATGAGACTTCCTTAACATCTTATACACCACTTACAGCACTCTTTAGCACCATGCTACATATCTTTGAGGGCATAGATTTTATTCTCTTTGGACAAATCTCTAAAATACATTTCTCAAAGAAAATCTAATTCCCACAAGCACCAATTACGGTTACTCAAGTTACCTGAAGAGTATACTTCTGTATTTCATCGAGAACAAATTCCACTTCCTTTGAGGTTGTTAATGAGGCAAGATTCCCACTCAAATTGTAGCAATACAGTTTGGCATTGTCATAGCTTTCACGACTAGAATTTATGCGGAGGCAGGCATCTCCAATATGACTCCATCCTTCCCCACACAGATGAGCTAGAGTAAAAAGCATATGATTAAAGATGATTTGAAAACACAAAATGAAAACCCTGAGGGAGTCTGAATTTTACCTTCCTGAGATCATATTTCAAAATACATCCCACACTCAATTTCCTTTTTCAAAATCTAAACCCAACTCTCCTAGAATTAAGTGATCACAACTTTACCCTTGCTTTGCTTTATCATCCTATCTTTGCATTTTTATTTGCCTAAGCACAAACACGATCAGAATGATAGGAAGTTCAAGTAACATCTCAGAAAATATTTCCTCTTCAGCACTACTCAGGTTTAGATAACTAAAAATGCAATTCAGAGCCAAGTGTCATACTTAATCCTCACAAAGATTAAACAAATGCAGTTTATTCTCAACTATTTGTTCTTCAGAATATACTGATCAAAGTTATTTCATTAATATTCTCTGAAAAAATGCATTCATTAACTTCATCTGGACATAAAGATCGAATGGAAAAGGTTCTGACATCTAACTGCATATACATAGCCATGAATATGAATTACAAAGTAAATACTATTTCAGAACATTAACAGTTATCTTCTGAGAATATTTTATATCAGTATTTTAATATTCGCTGCTTTCATAGTATTACCAACATTAGAAAATCAAGAAACTAGATCTTAGGCAGTATCTGCACAGGAAAATTGAAGCATAACTGAAGCATAATTCAGAAGATAAACCCTCAGCTAGCAAGAATAACTGTCAGCGGATATGTGATAGTAAAGGACTCAGTATGGCAATTCAGCTCTGCACTCAGTGATCCCTACAGGCTAGAACTCGTCTCTGGCTTGTGCAGAGGTACATGCCATTATGCCTTTGCTAATGTTGTTATCTCTCCTTACAAGATTAAAGCTAGCATTGATATACAAACTAGTGATATAACTACATTTGTGTTCACCTGTACAGGCACAGCCAGGCAGGGAGAGTCAGCACAAGTAGAATAAATTCAGGACTACTCATTGAACAAATATTCTTTGACAACAATGGAAGAAAGTTATCCAGCTTTGAAATCAACTATATAAAGCAGCAGCATCACCCCACAGCCCTTACCAGGTAGTGCCTGGCACTCCTGCTGCCTTTGGTCCCACTGGCAATTCAGATGCAGCGAGCAACTTTTGCAGCTGGTCAGCTTATTGCAGATCTGTTCATTCCTCACATGACATTTGGTGTAGTTTTTAACTGACTATGAAAATAAAACAGACAAAACAGCATCTCAAACAGACGTCAAACTATCAAGAAACCAGAAGGCAAAACTGAAATACACAGCAGGTGAAAATCACTGCAAAAATCACAGCCACCTAAAAGCTTGGGTAAATTTCAGTTTTGTGTTGATCCTCTCATCAGTTGCAGACAGTAGAAACTGCATCTCTAGACCACAAATCACCCTACCTGTCCACCATGACTAACTTTTGAATGGGTCAAACAGTACTTAAAATATGCCATTTCCCTGTGCAAAGCATAAGAGTAACTTAAACGACTAAACTAAATCTCTACATCTTAGATAGCTAAAGGATATGCCATCACTAAATTATTTTGTCAGATGCAGGTTTAAACAAGTAAAATAAACTCAATATAAAAAAGGCACAAGATACAGGTGTAAAATAATTACACATCTTTGATTGAAGGCAGGAAAGTGTGTTCTGCTTCATCTTATCTGGAATAAATGAAACAAAACCAGGAGCTATAGGCCAGTAAGCACAAAACACAAGAAGGATTTGTCAAAAATTTCCATCATGCGTTTTTAAAAAATTTAAGAGCAAACCTGTATGCACCATAGCTTGTATGAAATTTACAGAATCTACAGGAAATCATCTTGTCAAAGAGTGACATAAAACCAGGAATAACATCATTCCTTTGGTACCTTGGTATACAAGAAAAGCAGTAAACACTGAGGGAGTTTTTACTTGGGTTTTTTGCTGAGTTTGATGGAGTGTTTTGTCTTGTTACCCTAAAAACAGGTCTTCCTTCACAAATTAGGCATTTTTAATCCAAAACTTTTTCCCTCTGCATAGTACTTTTAAGATATAATATTGACATCTTAATTAATAAAACTGCCCCAAACCCTCACCCAGTTCATCAGCTTATCTATAAGGCTGTCTCTACTAACTTCATGTTAAGGTAATAACAAAAAAACCCTCCTAATTCCAGACAGAACCTCAGAATAGTTAAGGTTGGAAGGGGCCTCTGGAGGTCATCTTATCCAACCCAAACATTTTCTTTCCTCTCCCTAGCAACAAAAGACTAAGTCACGCACAGTAGCAAAGTCGGATTGCAATAGACAGAAAATGCATAGTTTACATGACAATTTTGACTGCTTTCCTTTCTAATTATCTCTTGCAGTACAACAAAGCACATCTAAAGGGAAAATCCTACAGCGAGTTACACAGTTGTTGGTAGTGGAACGTGGACAGTGACAGAACATCAATCTCGTACAGGGCCAGCTTCAGTCCTGCTGAAGAACACTGCTGTTTCGGGATTTGGTTGTTGACTTTACTGGATCAGATACCTATCAGTGAGCTATTATAAAAGGCAGTCATTATTTTTCTGGTCTATAAGAAAGGCTACTGTGAAGAAAAAGACAACAGAGAAGCAGTTCTAGGACAAGGAATCTACACCGCAGCGTGAAACAGAGCCCAAGGTCATGCCATAAAGTAACAGAATGTCTATCTAGACAAATAAATGTATACAAACAGTAAAGCAGAAAAACACTTTGGTATGGGCCCAAGTCTAGCTTCACTGTCATGAAGCATATTCACAAAACTGCCTGAGAGATACTTTAATGTGAATTTTAGAGCACAAGTAACCACCTGCTCATTTACAGTACCTCAACTAATACTACTAATGCTTCACAATGGCATAGTTCAAAACTCCTTAATCACTCAGATGGCTTTTGTAAATTATATACTCTTTATTGGTATTACATACAGATTACATTTTTCCAACTAAACCAAGACATTCTTCTATTACTTTCTAATCATGAAGCTTCCTGTGTGCTGGGTACTCAAAGTTTAAAATAAAATTCAAAGTACTAGTGACTATTCTGTAATAATGCTCTCTGTTGTACTCCCTTATTCCCAGCACTTATTGCCCTTAAATCCAATTTCAACAGTGCTTCCCTGAAAATCTCATTAGTTCAATGCAGAAGTGAATCCAATAGGTAATTCATGTTAACATAATATTAAGGTTATTACTTAAGCTACCAAACCCAATGGAATTCAGAAATATGACAGCCCATCTGTTACTGAAGTTCTATATTGCTGTAGGCTATTTATAATGTTTACACACCAAAGCATGAGTAAATCATGCTATGTATAAAGCTTCCCACTTCTGCCTGATTTACCTGGATTTTTTTCCGTATTGTTCTCAATGTGGCAGTATACAGACAGGCTTATGAACTGCAGTGATTTTGTGAAAAACCACTGCAGAAGGAATGTCTTACAGCAGTTTAGCTCAGAATTTTGGGAATTGCTATTCCCAAATTTTTGCTACCTCTCCTCTTTCACCTGGATTTTTTAGGTTAACAGTGTAATCTTGTCTAGTTACTAGAAATTATTAATCTAATAGATTTGATACTATTTCTCTGAAGCTACTCCCAAATCTCACTATTGGGTAGTCCTTAGCCTTAAATTTATCTTTCCCAAGATAAACTTAATTATATTCATAATTCCTTCCACTACCTTATACATTTTCCTTTGACCATCCTTTTGAGTTCCTCAAATATAAGCACACTGCTATTATTATTCTTGGTATTGGTAATAGTGTAGGTATTTCAACAAGCTTAATGTGAAGATTCAGAATACGAGCTGAAATTTTACAAGAAAAGCGGTGTTTTTCCATTTTATTCCAAGCATTTATATAGTTTTGAAGAGAAACCATTTTCTCCGAGTCAGCATTTTTCAAGTAAAGTTTAGCATCACATTACTGTTGCCTTTCTAGCCTTCAAAATACTTTCCTCAAGTAAAATGGGAGTAAGTTACTTTATTTGCAACGTTTTAGTGTAGGCAGTTACCATTTCTATAAACTGAATGATTACAGGCCAACACTGTAGGCAGCAAGTGGAGCATATTATTACAGCTAACGTATCTTCAGTGATTACTTCTATTCCTACTGTAGAGCAGCAAGACAACACAAGAGAAGGAAACCATTTCGTGTTAATTCCTGAAGCGTGCCTTTCAGGACTGCTGGTTGGACGTAAAGTTTGATGTGGAGCCACGAAATGGGAAGAGCTGTTTTGAGGATATAAAGAATCAGAACCAATTTGGTTTTATAACCAGTGAAAGCATTTCTTCTTGTTTCCCAAAGAACAGGATGGGGAAGGAGACAAAGAAGTGGATTGAAAAAAAAAATGGTAAGAAAAAAGGAAAAAGGCAAAACCCTCAAAATTCTTTCACATTATAAATATCAAAAGGAAGCCACAATATCGCCCAGGAAGAACCCGTATGTGTACATAAACACTGACAGTTTTCAGCCTGTAAATCTACCAGTACTTGAGCCAATCACAAATACAAGTGGCTGGCACATGTCAAAACCCAGCTCACCCTCTTCTTTCCCAAGCACATTGCTTAAGGAACATTTGCAAGCAGGAAGTATTCCAGCACTTTCAGGGCTTCAAGGCAATCACACCTGCAGAATTTGCCTGCAAAAATGACACAGCTTTAGGGCCATAATGTGGACTAGATATATTGCTATTTCTAAATATGATTATTCTTATTAAAGCTCTCTGTTACTTTAGCAACCAGTATTTTCCTCCATTTCCAAACAGGAAAAAAAAAATTGATACAGAAATTTTTAATTCTAAACCTCAGGCTCTCTCTGGCCTTCCTCAATAAAGGAAGCTTTGCCATTTACCATTTTCATAGAATCACAGAATAGTGAGGGTTGAAAAGGACCTCAGGATCATCCAGTTCCAACCCCCGGGCATGGGCAGGGACACTTCCCACTAAACCATATCACCCAAGGCTATGTCCAACCCGGCCTTGAACACCACCAGCAATGGAGCATTCACAACTTCCTTGGGCAACCCATTCCAGTGCCTCACCACCCTTACAGTAAAGAACTTCTTCC
>JAOEHY010041457.1:0-15635 GCA_025447955.1 Psilopsiagon aurifrons
GCTGCTGCCGGATTGGAGTCGCTCGCGGGGGGGCGGGGCGGTCCCATTGTTCCGCGCGCTCCCCGGCCCGTGGGTGGGGTCGCCCTGTGGGAGCGGGTGGCTGGGGCTCGAGGGCCGGGGAGTGAGCGCGGGGATTGTCGTAAAGTGAGTTTGTGAAGGAGGATAGTAGTGGGGAGCAGATGGCGCTTTCAGCTGCGGATTCATAGATGATCGGGAGTGAGGAAAACATCAGGTTATCTTTCAGGTCCCTTCTCACGCAAACCATACCACGAAAGTTCCTTCCAGATACAGCTCTGGGACTGAAACTTAGAATTTTGTATTCTTGCAAAATGTTTTTGTCTGAACCGTTTAACTCTGACTTAAGAGAAAAATGACAATACTGCTGGTAATAGGAGCTGGGTGATTTGGTTGGGTTTTCTGTACAACAAAATGTATGCAAGAGAAAAATGCAGCAAAGTCTCAGCAGAAAATTATTTTTGAAGATTACTGTTTAAAATAGCACGGAGTACAGCTGCCAGCTAATATCAATTGTAATGGTTTCACTGTAATGCTTCCACACGGGAAGCAATGAATGAGTGCATCTGTGAGGCTGGCACAACAGAGTTTTTGTTTAATATTTGTAGCTTAGTCTTGAATTAAGTTTACTGTGCCAGTATACTAAGGAGGAAAAAAAAACCAAAAAAACCCACAAAGACATGAGGCATGAGGAGAGGCAGTTTTAATAAGGCTTTTGTCTAAACTTCTCCTTCAGGGAAATTAACCAAAAGCAGTTTGGAGGAAACTTTTTTAAAACTTTTACAGCTATTGAAATGTTAAACCATTTTACTAGCTCACTGCTGAGTTACTTGATGCATTTAGCCAGTTCTTGGTGGTCAGGAATCTAGAGAGTTTATTCGTCTGTCAGGACAGCCCAAGTAATTTCTCCCTAACAGGCTAATTAAAAAGTTCTTCCTTCAGGCACAAAAGCACAGGCACCTGTGCAACCCTAACCCTGCAGCTGAAGGCCCTGTGATCTTACCTTCCTGTGGCTGTTGACCTGCTCTGCAGATTGGAGAGCTGACTCTATCCTAGTTGCTAAGTAAGTTTCTCTAGAGTCCACTACTGCTTATTTTTTCAACTTAGTTGTTGAGGCTAAGTTATTACAGGTTTTGTGAAATTTGAAAATGGAGTTTCACATTCATTAAAGACCACACATGCTCTAGAGAAGCAACGTTTTAATTACACATTTCAAAGTGAAATCATTGCTTTCCCTACCTCAAAAACAGACTATAAAAACTGAAACGTCTTCTGAAAGGCCACATAGATTAACAAATACACATCTATTCTGAACATTTAGGAGATTACACAGGTAAGCCACATGTTTACTGGGGGCTGGTGGAGCTGGTCTGGCAAAGAAAGGGAAAAGTGGATTTGGTAGAAGGCTTGCCGAACTGATCAAGGAAGCCTTAAACTAGATGTATTGGGTGAGGGGGGGCATCGTTCCATCCCAACACACCCAGTCACTTGCCAGCACCTACAGTAAACATTTGGAGCAATGCAGAGATATTTCATCTACTCCAGCCAGGGAGCCGGCTTCAATTGGAGCTCGGCTCAGATACCTCTGTACAAATGCCCGTAGCATGGGGAACAAAAAAGAGGAATTAGAGATGTGTGCACGTTTACAGGGGTATGATATCATAGGCATCACAGAAACATGGTGGGATGGCTCCTACGACTGGTGTGTTGGAATGGAAGGTTACATGCTCTTCAGGAAAGACAGGTCAGGTAGGCGGGGAGGGGGAGTTGCTATTTATTTCAGGGATAGGCTGGAGAATATGGAACTCTGGGGACAGGTGAGCAATTGACAGAGACTTTGTGGGTCAGGGCTAAAGGGAGAGAAGTGATGGGAGACATTATTGTGGGGATCTGTTACAGACTGCCTGATCAAGAGGACTCTGGATGAAGCACTCCATAGACAGATTGGAACAGCCTCATGGTCGCAGACCCTTATTCTCATAGGGGACTTCAACCACCCTGGTATCTGTTGGTGGGCCGGTATGGCCCGGCACAAGCAATCCAGGAAGTTCCTCAATTGTGTGGAAGACAGCTTCCTTCTGCAAGTAATAGAGGAGATGACAAGGAGAGGTGCCATGCTTAACCTCCTGCTCACCAACAGGAAAGGGCTCGTTGGAAATGTAATGCTTCAGGGCAGCCTTGATTGCAGCAATCATGAGATGGTGGAATTTGAGATCCTCAGGACAGACAGAACAGCATGCAGCACTGCTCTGGACTTCAAGAGAGCAGACTTTGGCCTCTTCAGGAACCTGCTCAGTAAGGTTCCATGGGATATAGCCCTAGAGGGCAGGGGGGCCCAAGACTCTTGGTTGATATTCAAGAATCACCTGCTGCATGCTCAAGAGCGATACATCCCTACTAGAAGGAAATGTGGCAGAAGGGCCAGGAGACCCCCTTGGATGGATAAGGAGCTTCTGAGGAAACTTCGAAGGAAAAAAGAGGCTTATAAAAGGTGGAAGCAAGCACAAGCGGCCTGGGAAGAAAACAGGGATGTTGTCCAGGAAGCTAGGGACCAGGTTAGGAAGGCTATGGCACACTTAGAATTAAACTTGGCTAGGGAGGTTAAGGATAACAGGAAGGGATTCTATAGGTACATTTCAAATAAAATACAGTCTAGGGACAACATAGGCCCTCTCCAGAAGCTATTGGGAGAACTGGCTACCCTGGATTTGGAGAAGGCTGAAGGTCTAATGACTTCTTTGCCTCAGTCTTTACTGGCAAATGCTCTGACCACACTACCCAAGTCTTGGAAGGCAGACGCAGGGACAGTGAGAATGAAGACCCTGGGCCCGCTGTAGGAGAGGTTCTGGTTCAAGACCATCTTAGGAACCTGAATGTATACAAGTCCATGAGATCTGATGAAATCCATCCACGGGTCCTGAAGGAGCTGCAAATGTAGATGCTAAGCCACTGTCCATCATATTTGAAAAATCATGGCACTCAGGTGAAGTTTACGATGACTGGAAAAAGGGAAATGTAACCCTCATTTTCAAGAATGGGAAAATGGATGAGGCGGGGAACTACAGACCAGTCAGCCTCACCTCTGTGCCAGGCAAAATCTTGGAGCAGATTCTCCTGGAAGGCATGCTGAGGCACATGAAAAACAACAAGGTGTTTGGTGACAGCCAGCATGGCTTTACTAAGGGGAAATCCTGCCAGACCAATCTGGTGGCCTTCTATGATGGGGCTACGGAACTGAAGGACAGGGGTAGAGCAGGTGATGTCATCTGCATGGACTTGTGCAAAGCTTCTGACACTGTCTCACATGACATCCTTGTCTCTAAATTGGAGAGGCATCAATTTGATGGATGGACCACTCGGAGGACAAAGATCTGGCTGGATGTCCGCATGCAAAGAGCTGTGGTCAACAGCTCAATGTCCAGCTGGAGACCAGTAACAAGTGGTGTCCCTCAGGGATCAGCGTTGGGACTGGTCTTGTTCAACAACTTTGTCAGAAACATGGACAGTGGGATTGAGTGTGCCCTCAGCAAGTTTGCTGATGACACCAAGCAGTGTCGTTTAGTTGGTACCCTGGTGAGAAGGAATGCCATCCAGAGGGGCCTTGACAAGCTTGTGAGATCGGCTGATGCCAACCTGATGAAGTTTTACCATGCCAAGTGCAAGATCATATACCCGGGTTGGAGCAATCCCAGGCACAGCTCCAGCTTGGGCAGAGAGGAGATTCAGAGCAGCCTTGCGGAGAAGGACTTGAGGGTGTTACTCAATGGAAAAATGAACATGAGCCTGCACGTGCTCTTGCAGCCCAGAAAGCCAATAGTATCCTGGGCTGCATCAAAAGGAGCGTGACCAGCAGGTCGAGGGAGGTGATCCTGCCCCTCTACTCAGCTCTCATGAGACCCCATTTGGAGTATTGTGTGTAGTTCTGGTGTCCTCAACATCAAAAGGACATGCAACTGTTGGAACAAGTGCAGAGGAGGGTCACAAGGATGATCAGGGGACTGGAGCACCTCCTGTATGAAGATAGGATGAGAAAGTTTGGGGTTTTCAGCCTGGAGAAGAGAAGGCTGTGTGGAGACCTCAGAGCAGCCTTCCAATATCTGAAGGGGGCCTATAGGGATGCTGGGGAGGGACTCTTCATTAGGGACCGTAGTGATAGAACAAGGAGTAATGGGTTGAAACTTAAACAGGGGAAGTTTGGATTGGTTAATAAGGAAGAAATTCGTTACTGTAAGGGTGGTGAGGCACTGGAACGGGTTGTCAAAGGAAGTTCCTAATGCTCCATTCCTGGCAGTGTTCAAGGCCAGATTGGACATAGCCTTGGATGACGTGGTTTAGTATGAGGTGTCCCTTCCCATGGCAGGTGGGGTTGGAACTTTATTATCTTAAGGTCCTTTCCAACCCTAACTATTCTATGATTCTGTGTTTCTATGAATGCCAATAAGGTGGTACTGGTAGCTAGACAACTGATCATTAACATTTACCAAAGATGCATGTTTTTCTTGTTATTCTAATTTATTAGTGCATTAGTTTGAAGTTCCGAAAGTCCAAGACTTTTGCATCATTTCTGAGATTTTATCCAGCACTGATAAAAGTGCAACAAATACATTTCTCAGAGTACACGTGCCTCCCCTCCTAAGACAGTCAAAAATAAGTGGTGTTTTGCAAGACCATGCCTAACTTAAAATGTGTTTAAAACTCGTTTAAAGAGACTTTAGAAAATCAGAAAATGCAAAGTTACGCCATTTCTCTATTTTATGAACACTGCACATGACTGCATTAGTGTCTGTTCCTGATGGTTTGGTTTTGTCTCTGGTGTCATGAGAGTCCAGCTGACCTGAGTGATCTGAGATCTCAGGTTTCCTTCCCCCTTTCACTGCCACCCCAACTTCCTGCACACTACAGCATTTTGGCATGCAACTGGTATTTCACAAGGAGAAAGTCTCAAAGTAGGTACAATTCATAGATCCACATTAAAGTTGA
This sequence comes from Psilopsiagon aurifrons, assembly GCA_025447955.1. Classification (NCBI taxonomy): domain Eukaryota; kingdom Metazoa; phylum Chordata; class Aves; order Psittaciformes; family Psittacidae; genus Psilopsiagon; species Psilopsiagon aurifrons. Next base: position 4,996 of record JAOEHY010041457.1, read on the forward strand.
AGAGAGAACCACTTCAGCACTTTACATTTCTGCTCAGCACAGCAGATGATTGGAAGCATTTGCTCTCCTCAGTGGAGTCCCCTGAGAGTGCACACAGCCTCAGACTTGCCCAAGAGCTGACAACGTGCAGCAAATTGCAAACTTAAATTCCTAAAATGCTGTGCAACTTTGTGTCAGCAAGGTTATAAAATGCATCCTGACTGATTAACAACTTCATTATTAGTCAGCTATATTCAGTGGGGTTTGTATTCTTTCCACAGACAAAGTACTATATAGAGAATTACTATGTTTCATCTAAAATACATGGATATTCATACCAACAGTGAAATGTATCAGGGGAAAATTGCAAATAATAGAAACAGCTAGACGATAATATTTGCAGCGTTACCATGAATGAATTTAATAGTTGTAATGTTACAGTATATAACTGCTAAGAGTTGTATATACAGTTACTCAATTAATTATATAGACAAGCTTTAATTCTGTTTCTATGATTTTGGTTTTGGCAATTTTGGCAACCATAACAGTTTGCAGTACTTAATATTGTTGCTATGCTTCTCCTTGGTAGATTTCAGAGCAGCTGTAATCTGAGTACCCTCCATGTCATTTCATAAAAATCAAAGCTGTGACTAAGAAGTCCTTTGAGATCTTATTACTCTGAACTTGAGCAAGAACAACACTGAAGTGGTACAAATGCTTGCTTTGCCCTCGAAGTGCAGCTAAATATTGAGCATTTCTCAATTACAAAGCATTTGGGTCTTCAAAATGTGGTTAAACATTAACGTCTTTTGGTTTCATGAAGCCCACATTCCAGTTGCCGTTATTGTAATTATGGGGCTTAAACCATGCAAAAGGTCTGTCAAAATGGAAATACATAGCAGCAGCTGTTACTCTGTTTTCCAAGGGGTTTTTTTTCCAACCCTCTATCTGTCCTTGTATGTATTTATGCACTTGCTATTGTTCTGTATCTCCAACTCCTCACTATTAACATGAAATCCATTACTTTAGCTTCTTATAACTGCAAGAAAACCATCCTAGGTCTTTATGACTGAAAGTGAAATGCAACACAGAGATCAAGGATGTGCTGCCCTTGGTAAGTAAGACTTGCCCCTTTCTTTGTCCTCTGTCTGAAGCTTGTGTTCATACGATTTGTGCAGGATACATAAACTGGCTGTTGATCTGGCCAATAGATCACCACAGGCCAACCTGCAAAAGCAAACATCTTCTTGGAAGAATATAGCATGAGACTGCAATTATGTGTGCTGCTTGCAGCTCAACTCCAGGGGAGAGAGAAAAGAAGTTTTCTGTCAGTACATACTTCATCATTAATAGATAATTCACAGGATTGTTACAAACATCCATTAACTAATTTCACAGCTCATGAGGTAAGTTTTCTTCTTCTCATATGATAGGTAGATATGCCAAGCCACAATAAGTGGCATGCTCAAAACCTCAGTCACTGACGCTAGAGTGCTGAGTCCTGAAGTCATCAGGAACTTTGCTGCTAACTTCAAAAAGCAAGCAGATAGGTATGACTTTGCCTCAGCATTGCAAACTCATCATACACCATTTGCTTTACTGAAAGTATCTGCATTGCAATAATGTTTAGGGATGCATTTATCATAATTAAAGCAACAGATACACCCTCTATGACACAAACACTACTTCATATTATACTGAACATGGAAAGGCATTTTTTTTCACCCTATGTATTTGTGTGAAGTTCTAAACTTTGGAAATTAATCAGACTATTGAATTTCAAGGTCACATATATACAGTCAGATATTTTACCAAAAACTTGTGCTTTAGCTCATGCAATGCACATTTTACAATTGTTAGTTTCTTGTTCCACTGCTGCTGTGCTATGGTACATGCTAACGAATAACATTGCAGCATTCGCAAATAAGGTCTGAGGTCTTGCTTGGATTGTCAGTTGGAGGCAGTCTGTACCCCTGATTCCTGGGAATCAGAGATATTGTGGCAGTAACTGGTTGGAAACTTTCTGCTATGTCAGCTTTTTCTGGGGGGTGGACTGGGAGGTGGAACAGCAGTGTTTGGACCAAGAGCAAAGGTTTATTTTTGTTCTTGCCACAGCAAAATTTGTGGTCCCAAATCCATTAGGTTTGATTTTTAATTGGCTAAGTACCAACTTTGCTTCTAGTGGACCCTGAAGCACACTCAAACCAAGATGTGTGGGAAGTGTACTTGTATACACTGAATATAAACACTAAAATTTAAAATAAGTTGCACATTTCAGGTGACCTGATGAAAGCTTACTGAAAAATCAGTTATGGTTTTGGTTTTGTGGTAAATATGACCTTGGCAAGTCTTACCAAATCTTTGCTTCTGAACTGCATTTTATCAAACCTGGAAAAATAGTACCATGACACTACTTGTTAATTACCCGTCAAAAAGCCAGATTCAGGTAACACTGAGCTTTCCAGATACACGACTGATAGCAGCTTTAAAGGAAAAGTATCAAAATATGCAGGTTCTGGAAGGTGAAATTTACAAAGTTAAAAAGGTTTAAAATACGGAGTAAAAATCAGTATGAAGGAGATACAGACTGCAGTGTGCTGTCTCTGAATTGGAGAGGCATGCATTTGACACATAGACCACTGAGTAGATAAGGAATTGTCTTATGGTTGCACTGTTGTGGTCAATACCTTGATGTCCATGTGGAGATGGGTGACAGGTGGTGTCCCTCAGGGGTCGGTATTGCAAATGGCACTGTTGGTTCAACATCTTTGTGGGTGTCCTGGGTTCAGCAGTAGCAGTCATTTTTATCAGTCTTAGTAGCTGGTGCAGTGCTGTGTTTTTGACTTTCAGCCTGGGAACAGCACTGATAACACTGATGGTTTTAGTTGCTGCTCAGTAATGTTTACTCTGACCAAGGACTTTCTGAGTCTCATGCTCTGCCAGCGAGGAGGGGAAGCCAGGAGGAAGCAGAGGCAGGACACCTGACCCAAAGTAGCCAAAGATGTATTCCATACCACAGCACATCATGCCCAGAATATAAACTGTGGGCAGTTATCCGGAAGGGCTAGATCACTGCTCAGGTCAGGCTGGGTACTGGTTGGCGGGTGGTGAGCAGTTGTATTCTCTTCCCTTGTTATTTCCCTTATCCTTATTATTACTGGTGGTAGCAGTAGTGGTTTGTGTTATACCTTAGTTACTGGACTGTTCTTATCTTAACCCTTGGGAGTTACATTCTTTTGATTCTCCTCTCCATCCTGCCAGGAGTCGGGGGGAGGAAGGGAGAGGAGTGAGTGAGAGACTGCATGTTTTTCTGAGTTACGGCTGGGCTTAAACCACAACAGTTCTTTTTGATGCCCAACATGGAGCATGAAAGGTTGAGATAACAACAGATCTGACTGAAGTGTGTCTAATCATATTCGCGATAAGCATTCATTGTTTTGGATTAATAGTCACTTGTCACAATAATTATTTATTGAGTCTCAAAGTTGTTGCTCTTCATCTCGGAGTTTCAGCATGTCATACCTTACTTACAGTTGCTTTTTGTTGTCTTATGTTTATCAGCTGGGGCCTGGGGCTTCTTGTTTCATTGTACTCTATAGTAATGATTTGTAATACAATATAACCATTGATCATGAAATTGATCTGGCTTGCGTTCCCAGTGTGGTCACCACCTCTATACTTTTTGGAGGTATACAATGGAAGTGTTTAGCAATTACACATCTTTTTTCTCCTCAGGTGGTCAACCTGTGAAGGAGACATTCCCTTACATTCCCAGCTCCTCCACCAGACCATTTAGAGCATCATTTGAGAGTTTTGAGGGTTTTGAATGGCCTTTAGAGTTCCCTTGAGACCTTTCTGCTGATTGTGATGGGGGTCACTATGTTGACACGCATACAGAGTGTGTTTTACCCATGACCATTTTGTCTGGTCTCAAGAGTTAAGCAGAGTTGTGTTTGGGACTTGTCTAGGGTTAGACAATGATATAGGAGGACCAAGAGATTTTCCCTGAGGCTGGACAGTCATGAGTGGCAGGGTGTGTGGGATAGTATGGGCAAGTATCTAGGCCAGTGGGCCCCTCGAGTGCTTTGGAACTTCACCATTGAACAAGTGCAAAATCCAGAAAAATTAGTAAAATATTTAAATGATGTGTGTTGTCATCCTGGTCATACCAGAGAAGGACAAATCACAGCAATGTTTTTGGCTTGGCCTATGCTTACAGAGCCCTGTTCAACACTGTCCAGCACCTTCAAAGGGAAAAAAATGTCTCTGGATCTGATGACAAAGCAACAGACAGCGCAGCTACTCCAACTCCAAATACAGCAGCTACACCAACCCTAGTGACAAGTACAGCGGCTACTCAAACTCCAACTGCAACAGATAACACAGCTACTCCAACTCCCAGTACAGCAGCTACACCGACCCCAGTGACAAGTACAGCAGCTACTCAAACTCTGACTGCAACAGATAACACAGCTACTCCAACTCCAAGTAGAGCAGCAACACCAATCCCAGCAACAAGTACAGCAGCTACTCAAAGTCTTGACCACAACAGGCAGCGCAGCTACTCCAGCTCCAAGCACAGCAGCTACACCAGCCTCAGTGAGAAGTACAGCAGTTACCCATCGCTGACAACAGATACTACAGCCACGCCGACCACAGTGATAATCACTGCAGCTAAACCAGAGGACCAATATCAGTTGCCCCTGTATGCAAAGGGAAAAGCAAAAAAGAGGGAAGAAAGATGAAGCAAGATGAAGAAACAATGTACTCACCTCCCGGGACAGCGTCTGACCAGGAGTTATTAGTATGTGAATCAGAGGAAGAAGAGATGACTTCTCGACCCTGGACCTCCACTAAGCTAAGGAATATGTGAAAAGATTTTACCCATCAAACAGGGGAGTACATCCTCACCTGGTTGCCCCAATGCTGGGACAATGGGGGCTGATGGTCATGAACTAGAAGGAGAGAAGCCAAGCAGCTGGGATCACTTGCAAGGAAAGGGGAAATTGACAAAGCAATTGCAAAAGAGAAACAGTCTCTCAGCCTTTGAAGGCAGCTCCTGGCAGCTGTGAAAGAAAGGTTTCCATAAAGGATGTTATGAGTAGTTTGGCCAAGTGGTCTACTCCAGAGAAAGGCATCCAGTCTCTGAGGGAATCAGCCGTTGTAGAAATGATCTATCACAAGCAGGATGCCAGGAAAGGACCCATAGATCCAGATGAAGTTGAATGTACAAGACCCATATGGGGAAAATTTACACAGAATGCACCATCATCTTAGGCCCGCTCATTGGGCGCCCACGACAGTGGGTGACATGGACAGTAGGACTGATGCGCCCTCAGCAAGTTTGCCGATGACACCAAGCTGTGTGGTGCAGTCGACACTCTGTAGGGAAACTATGGGATAGGGAGGGACCCTGGCAGGCTTGAAAGGAGGGCCCATGAGAACCTCTTGAATTTCAACAGGCCAAGTGCAAGGCCCTGATCCTCAGTCAGGGCAATCCCAAGCAGAATAATTTGGGATACAGAGACTGGATGGAGAGCAGTGTGAGAAGGACTTGAGCATGATGATTAACAAAAAAGCTCAACATGAGCTGGCAGTTTGTGCTTCCAGCCCAGAAACCAGCAGTGGCCTGGGCTGCATGAAAACGGGCATGGCCAGCAGGTCAAAGGAGGGGATTCTCCCCCTCTGCTCTGGTGAAAATCTCCCTGTAGTCCTGCATCCAGCTTTGGGGCAACACCACAAGAGGTATGTGGAGCTGTTGGAGCAAGTGCAGAGGAGGCCGTGGAGATGCTCTGAGGGCTGCAGCAGCTCTGTTCTGGAGCCAGGCTGAGAGAGCTGGGCTTGTTCAGCCTGGAGGAGAGAAGGCTCCTTAAGGAAAGACCTTACAGCAGCTCCAAGTGCCTAAAGGGGCTACAGAAAACCTGGATAGGGGCTTTGGGCAAGGGCCTGTAGGGGCAGACAAAGGAAGAATGGCTTTAACCTCCCAGAGGGGAGATTGAGGTGAGCTCTTAAGCAGAAGTTCTTCCCTGTGAGGGTGGTGAGGCACTGGTACAGGGTGCCCAGAGAAGCTGTGGCTGTCCCATCCATGGCAGTGTTCAAGACCAGGTTGGATGGGCCTTGGAGCAACCAGGTCTAGTCGAAGGTGTCCCTGCCTGTGGCAGGGGGTTGGAACTGGATGGTCTGTAAGATCCCTTCCAATCCCAGCCCTTCTGTGGTTCTATGAAACAGTAATTGAAGCTGCAAATAAACAAAACTGTCCTTGGAACTTTAATTTCTAACATACAGTGCTCCAGTGGGTCTTTTTGTGGGCAGACTTTTGGAGGAAGGACAAGCAGAGACATACTCTGCTCAGCCTTCACAAGCTGAGGAGTAAATGGGAAAAAGATATCAGTACAATCTGTAAGATTCCTGAGTAAAACAAGTGGCTTGAGCACCACGTCCAGACAGTCCCTGCAGCACAAACCCCATCCATTTCTGTTGGTTTAACTATGATTTGACTGATGGTCTGAAGTAGCAATTATTTTTAAATTGGCACAGAGCAAAGCTGAAATACTCCACTTGGGTATAGAATAGGGACTGGAACAAATTACTTGTGAAACTGAACAGCATGGCAAGCAGAAACTTACTAGAAATAATAGTAAAGACAGAAAAAAGAATGAAGATATGACTGTATGGGGCAAAATAAAATCAAACATGGCAAAACCAACTTGCATTCTCTTCATCAACAAAGGGAGATACCAAACCACACAGAACAGAACCTAAGTCTCAACCATCTAATTTAGGTACCTAGAATAAGAAGCTAGTTTTCTATATTCTGTGTGCAGAGAGAGTAAAAAGAAAGAAGGTTCTGCAAAAACAGTTCATAAATAAACCCGATTTACAGCCCAGGCTCTTCCTCGGAGAGGTAACATGAGGTCAGAAGAATATTCCTGAGTGAATGATCCCTTTTTCCACACAGTGAGCACAAACAAGGAGAATCTTCTGGGCACCAAGGGCTGGGCCACGGCCCCCCCCTCCCCCGGGGCAGCAAAGAGAGAGCATTTACCCCGCTGTATCTTGACTTCTACAGCTCTTTCATTTGATGGCACATCTCCAAGCATTTGCTACAAAAGGTGGGCTGAACCGGAGACGTAAAAAGATTTTCATCATCCGGAAACGACGACGTAACCGTGAGAGAGGAGGGGGCTGTTTCTGCGGGAGAGGATGGGGAGGATGCGCTCCTCTGTCAGGGTGAGAGCCGAGGGACGCGGATGCTCGCTCCCGTTTACAGACGACCCCGCGCGGCTCCTCCTCGGCCTCTGGGGAACTCGAGCCCACGGACAGGGGCATCCTTGAGGCAACGCTGCAATCTCAAACTGCGGGGCAGCAAAGCGAAGCCACCGAAAGGCAGAACGCAGTGCCGGGCGGGCGGCGGCAGCGGGGCGGTGGCAGTGGCACAGCGGCAGCCATACACTCCCATCCAGAACGCCCCAAGCCTGCCGCCTCCCGGCCTCCTCCAGCGCCGGGAGCGCGGGCACGCGGCGGGAGGGCTGCGGGCGCAGCCCTTCCCCGCCCATCACCTGACGCCGTGGGCAGGCGCAGCGCGGGGCCGCCGGGACTACAAAGCCCACCGGGCCGCGCGTGGCTGGGAAGGCTGCGCCTCGGCGTGCTCAGGAGCCACGGTGCAACGCGGGGCCCCGCCGCAGCTGTAGCTCGGGCGCTGGGGTCTGCAGCGCTGGGCTGATGCAATAGGTGGATCTGCGGTTACCACGGAGGCACCGCAGCACTGCGGGATCGGCTGTCTCTACTGCGACCAAGTTTGTGGGATCTGAACATGGGGAGATCGAGCGTGTTGGCGTGACTTGTGCCGGCTCCTCGCCTTGTTCTGACCGCTTTCCTTGCCCACCCCGATTACAGATCGCACCCACCAGGGGCACCGACATCCTCAACCGCGCGTGGGGGGCTACCCGAAGGGCTATGCACCGGTTTGTGCTGGCTGCCAAGCAAGTGGCGGCAGGCCTACGCTGCCGGAACCCGGGGAGCGGTGGGAAGAACACGGCTCTACGATGCGCCACTTCGTTGGCAGCTGACCGGCCCTCGCGGGGTCCCCGGCTCCCGCGACTGGCGCTGGAGGGGACAGTGCGCTGGAGCAGCGCTGCCAAGGCCTCTGCGGTGAAGATCAATGAGAAGGCGAGCAGGGAGAAGATACTGACGCTGGAGTCCATGAACCCACTGGTGAAGGCGCTGGAGTACGCTGTGCGAGGACCTATCGTCCTTAAAGCCGGCGAGATAGAGAAAGAACTGCGGAAGGTGAGGCCGGGCTGGGCGGGGTAGGGCATCCTGTCCCCCACCCCCCCTTTCCCGCAGCGAACGCGCCGCCGCCGCCCTCTCGGGCACCGCCCCCAAGCGCTTCGTCGCCGTTGCATCTGATTGGGGCGCCCGGGGACTCGGCGACGTCGTTGACACCCCGCGGGGCTCGCCGGGGCCTCGGGAAGGCGGCAGCTGCGGTTGCGAGGGGAGATGCGGGGGGCGGCGATGCTGCCAGTGCAATGCCTCGTACAAAGTTAACAACTCGCAGACCATGCATAGTTCCCGTCCTATCCCCTGCGCTGCCCGGAGCCGTGGCCGAGGCACGTCGGCCGGCTGCCCACCCTCCCCGGAGAGGCCCCTTACCCTCCCCTGCGGAACACTGCGGGGGGAGGGGGTTGGAGGGAAGAGAAGCCCTAAGCAAAGAAACCCGCCCTGCTGTTGCTGTTGATCCGGTGTCACGAGCTGCATCAGCCAAGCACCCCCACAATGCAGTGTTTGCATTTCTTCAGGTACACTGACCTTTCGGTCAGAGCAATCCCACGTCCACCGGTTATGCAAGAGGGTGACTTGACAAGCTTCTGTCTCTGGAGGTGTTCAAAAACCGTGTGGATGAGGCCCTCAGTGATAGGGTTTAGTGGTGGCCTTGGCAGTGGCAGGGGAACCATTGCACTTGATTATTCTCAGCCTGGTTGATTCTGTGATTCTATGGCAGAGGCTCTAAAACATTCACAAGCATTTCAGAAATGCTGTTTTCACTGGGGCTATACTGGTGGGCTCGGAAGGTGTGAGATGAGCCCAGCTCTTCCTAGGCTCCTCTGGCACATCCAACATCCCTCTGGGTTTTCCAGACCCGGGAGGCTAGTGCTTTTTGTGGAGACCACCAATAATGTGCTGGTGTTTTCTTCACTGCAGGAATTGAGGTACTCTGGGGACAAGCTCTTGGAGCACAAACACAGCCCAAAGTTGTAGGTGGTTAGTGCTGTGTCAGACAGTAAAGCCTGATACAAGATACTCCTGAGGGTCTGTGCCAGAAAGTACTAAATAAAGCCAATCAGTCAATGCTTGTTTTTTGATCTTCGTATTTTTTTCTTATTCTTTACGCCAGCATTGGAGAAGCCCAAACTGCACTGCAGGCATGGCTTTGGGCTTGTGCTGGCAATACCATGGGCTCACCTGGCAGTGCAAGAACTCACTGAATTTTGGTTTGAACAAAGCTGGCAAGCTGATTTTCTATGATTGGAAATATTATTCCCTGCCTTCACTGTTTCAGAAAGCCTTGCTACTGCAAGACCATTTTCATTAGTGTATTTATAGTGCTTTAAGCAAAAACAGTGCCATAGTAATGCTAATAAGAGTTAATTTTAACTCTTTGTTCTTTGTGCTACTTGATTCCTCTTGGTTTAGAAGGTGAACCATGTTGTCAGCTCACTGTGTATTACATGCATCAGTCACATCTAACTTAATAATTATTAAAACCCATCTTTTTTAGAATTTTACTTAAAAACTTCGGAGTGATGATGGAGATTTCATTTCAGAACTTTTGATTTTTTGCCTTAAAACTTGTGTTAAAAGGTGTCATTGTCTTTATACAACTAAGTTCCCTAGTGGGTGCATTTTCCAGAGTATAAAATCCTCCCATGTTCTTGCTAAGTATATTTGATTTCAAGTTAACCTCACTGGGCAAGAAATAGTACTTTACAAAACAAATAATACCTTTTCCACTAGCTCCTCCCACCTTCCCTGTTTACTTCAGTTACCAGCTGAGTCACTGCAAAGACAATAAATAACCTTCTGTGCACTTTTTAACAATTCCAAGAGCAAGTCATTGCCAATTGCTTTACTAAAACATTTTAATGGCAGTTTTGTGCCCACTTATCTGGCATTTTCCATTTAAAAGTTGTTTTTTTATGAACCATTCTCATGGGATAGTGGTAGCTGCTATCAATGGCTACCAGATCAAAGACATGTGACTATGCTCGGCAATGACTAGCTTAACCAAAACCTTCCTGGCTGGCAGGGAAGGAGGAGAGTACTGCTGTAAAAGTTAAGATAAGTTGCTACTGAGGAAAATTCAAAGAAAAAAAAGAGGCTTATAAAAGGTGGAGGCAAGGACCGGTGGCCTGGGAAGAATACAGGGATGTTGTCCAGGAAGATAGGGACCAGGTTAGGAAGGCTATGGCACACTTAGAGTTAAACTTGGCTAGGGAGGTTAAGGACCACAGGAAGGGATCCTATAGGTATATTGCAAATAAAAGACAGGCTAGGGACAATGTGGGCCTTCTCCAGAAGCTATCAGGAGAACTGGCTACCCTGGATTTGGAGAAGGCTGAGGTTCCTAATGACTTCTTTGCCTCAGTCTTTACCGGCAAATG
>JAOEHY010041460.1:0-20168 GCA_025447955.1 Psilopsiagon aurifrons
AGCAGAGCAGAGGGGCAGGATCACCTCCCTCGACCTGCTGGTCACACTCCTTTTGATGCAGCCCAGGATACAGTTGGTTTCTGGGCTGCGAGAGCACACTGCAGCTGGCTCATGTTCATTTTCTCATTGACCAACACCCCCAAGTCCTTCTCCTTGGGCTCCTCTGAATCTCTTCCCTGCCCATCCTGTAGCTCTGCCTGGGATTGCTCCGACCCAGGTGTAGGACCTTGCACTTGGCATGGTTAAACTTCATCAGGTTGGTATCAGCCCAACAATTAATGATTTTATTAATATTGTTTCTATGCAAGAATGAGAATGTGTACAGCATTGGGAAGGAATTCATAACAGGAATTGTAAAACTTTGAGGCTTCCAGGTATAAACCAAACTCTAAATGACAGGCTTCAGGAAGGAATGTTCTGACATACTTTCCTGTCGGTTGTATGTTCTTTGTGACTACATCTGAGTAATAGCCATTTTGTGGCCGGATCAAAAATGGAGCAGATCCCATAGGGCACTACTGGAGAGTGCATTGTGGTAAATGACATCTCTTTCCGTCCAGCACCGTTTCTCACCACGTATCTGATGAGTTCCTCTTGCAAAAGGCATTTTTCCAGGGTAATGCTGGATGGCCCAAGCGCCCTGAACTTCCCACTTAGATTAATGTTTTATATTATTTACAGAATTATTATTGTCTTTATGGTCTGAGGAAGTTGGAGCTGTTCAGCCTGGAGAAGAGAAGGCTGCGTGGAGACCTCAGAGCAGCCTTCCAGTATCTGAAGGGGGCTATAGGGATGCTGGGGAGGGACTCTTCGTCAGGGACTGTAGTGATAGGACATGGGGTACCGGGTTCAAACATAAACAGGGGAGATTCAGGTCAAATATTCGGGCAGTGTTCAAGGAGGGGGATGTGACTTCAGCACAGACCCAATCCTTAATTCTGTCTCCAAGCCCCTTTTGTCCAAAAAATATAGACGGGACTGATGCATTTTCTTTTAAACATACTCTTTTATCTCATGTCCAAGCTTGATGCACAAGCTCATCTGCAGATGGCAATGAAGCACTGGTTGGGTGCATCTACCATGAGCGTGAGAATTACAATGTGCCATGATGCAGGTGGAGGAAAGGGAGATACAGAAATGTTCATTAGTCCTTTCTCATTAATTGCACCCATTTGGGTGCAATGAAGTGTTCACTGGAGCACAGCAGGATCACAAGGATGGCTCCGACGCCATCGTTTGGAAAGGCGACTCAGAGGTTAGAACTTGTCCTCAAGTGAATATTCAGTGAAGGAAAACCTTAGATGAAACCATGGGCACACTTACTTGGAAACAGCCATCTTCCATCCTAGCTGAGCTTCCCAGTCACTGGGCTTTCAGCTGCCAGTGCTTTTTCTCCTTCATCTAAGTCATCCATTTGAGACCATAGGCAGGTCTTTATCTCTCATCTCCCATCTCTCCCTTTCAGCCTGGTCCTTGTGTCAGCCCTCAAGATGGCAGCTCAGACTTCAGATTTAGCCTCACAAACAAGGGAAAGGAGCACCCCATGCTGGCCCCTGGCTGCACAGGTTTTGCTGCATGTGTGGCCATCGGCAGGGGTTTTGAGGGTCTCCAGCTACTTTGAGGTCCTCTAAGGACCATGCTTGGTCTGGGATCTCGCAGCCTCTTGTCAGGTGAGAACAGATCAAATGCAGACCCTTGACACCTCTTACACCCTTGGCAGCAGCTATAAAACTTTGTTATTTACAGGGGGAGCTGGAGTTTTCCTGCTGACGTGATGACAAGGATCAGTTTTTCTCCCCAAGTTAGTTCTGTTAACATTTGCTTATGCTGAGGAGTAAAATGTGGTATCATGAGCACAGCTTCAAATACTTTGAATGTCTTGCAACATAAGAAGATAAATTACTGACACATCCATCACTTACACTTAGGTTACTTTCACCTGCTGTGCTTTATCCACTTTTCCTTGAGAAAAAATTGATTTTCAGGTAGTTTATGTGCACTGCAAATGAGGGAAGAAGCGAGCTAGAAGCTAAATCAGTTCAGATTGGCCCTTTATAAAGGAGATATTTCCTATAAAAACCCTTTTTTTCTTCCCTGCACGTCACCAAGATTTAAAATCCTCATTGACTTCTGAAAGCACAGCTCGGAGAGGACAAAGGATGATATATTCTTAAGGAGTGTGTGAAGTATAGTAGTTCTAAAGACAATAAATGCAAGGTCATATTAGGGCAAAACAGTTAATTACCCACTTCATTATTGTCAAGGTTAATACAGCATTTGAGCGCAGAAGCTGTTTTTCATCTCCTTTTGGAAACAAGGCAAGACAGCATTTCTTACAGACAGATCCATTATAGCTTATCACCAGAGGACAGGCTGCTGCAGAAACGCCATGAAGGATGTCTACTGTCACTGGGCTCCAGAGCAAATGGCAGACGTGTCCAGGGAGCAATGGAAATGAGAGCTACAGCTTCAGAGTACTGCTCTTTAGAGCACAGAGATTGCGCCCCGTTGATTTTAATGTGTGATGGTAGTGGCAGCATAAAATTCCCTGCACTCCTTCATCTGTTCTAACATTGATCCCTCCTAAACTGCATAACGCAGTGAGAAACATCCTTTAATAAACATGGGGTATCAACTGTGGCAAATCCCATCTGTCCGTGGTGAACCCAGTGAAAGCTGCAGCTTGGTGGAGCGGTCGGACTCTGTAGTTCTTATGTGCTGGGGTGGGGTGCAGGTTTCCATCACTTGGTCTCAGGAGTCAGAAACAAAAGTCTCATTAAGCTTAACCCCTCAGCCTGTGTGAATAATGCTTTGCATTTAGCTATTTCACCTGCAGCAACTATGAAAATTCCTTAAGTTTAAACATTTGGAGACCAGTAAGTCATTGAAAAAACAATAAAAAAATCTATATAAATAGATACAGTATATATATAAAAATAGAATTCCCTCCTTATACCAAAAGACATTATTTTCATTTTATAAAGCCTTTAAAATTCCAAACCTTAGTCTAGTTCCGATGAAAGAAGCTACCGGAATTTATGTCACTTTGTTGTAGCCTATTTCTGTTGCATTTTCTCTTAAGGTTTTTGTTTTCCTTCTTAAGTTAGAGCTACAATTTCCCATCTTCTGTAATTCCTGCTGGTGTATTTCAGTCTCAGGAGGTTTTCCTTCTGCTCGCCAATGCAGCACATAGTGGTGCAGTAACCAAAGTCTGCATTCCCAAACCAAGATCCCAATATCAGCAATTTGTTCCTTCTCCCTTTGAACCTTCTGGCCCTGGTGCTAACATCAGGCTTTCAGATCTAGGAATGTGGGCCATGGTTATGGCAATTCTCAATCTCTGGCTTCTTTCTGCAAATATTGTGCTTCCCAGAAAAGCTGCAGGTGCTGGCAAGCGCCCAGCACGCACTTTCTCTGTAGTAAATGGCTTCATGGTACAACGTGTTTCATCCTTCATAGCATCCTCTTTGGTTTTATCATTTAATGTTTGATGCTCTGTGGGCATCCTTACAAGGCAGTTACTCTCACTATTACAGAATGATACCTACTTTGGGATATTTAACTTGGTTTTTAAGCCTAGTAAATTGTTCTGCCCACAAGGAAGGCACCCATTGTGTTCCGGATTTGCGTATAAACATCTTAGGTTCTATTCAGATAGAAGAATACCTGATACCATGAAATATAGCATATTTCATGGGCTGTCAGTGGAACACTTCCTGGATTATCTGCTCTGTAGGCACTAGTGATCTTTTAATAGGAATGACACTTGATGCTTCCTTGGGAAAAATCTGGCTTGTATGGCCTGTCCTCTCAGCCAAAGAAGCATCTCAGCAGGTGTATGTCCTTTCATATAAGGAAAGTGCTTAAAAAGAAGCCAAAGTAAATACAAATACTGTATTGTTTTAATAATAAATTATTATCATAACTGATAGTATTGATAATTGTCAGTAATAAACCACTGACTGTTCTGTAGGAAACATCTCTGGAATAGGTAACTTTTATCCTCCCTTTGCACTGTCCCTTTTTTATTTACTCATAGAAAGGAGCCTGAAGCAAATGGGAATTACAGCCTTGCAAGTCAGTGGTCATCTTCGAAGTGCTGGGAGAAAAGGGAAGGATTTTAGTTCTTAATCCCCTTAACTTCACCAGTGGGGATGAGACAGCACTGAGGTCCCAGCACTAACCAAGGCTGCATCATCAGACTGGAGCTTTGGTGGCAAATGCTTTTTTTGGGAAATCAGTGTTTCTTACAACATCGTTTTACTAATTAATAGGTTTTTTAAATCATCCTAATCCCAAGAATGCACCTGACTGCAGAAAATCCGTAAGCTGCAGGGGTTTGTCATCAGTGAATTCCCTAACACATAAACCCTCAACTCCATTCTTCTAATACCTGAAAATCCTCCTTCCGGGGAGCATCTGTGTGGAAGAGCAGAGAGAAAACTCTTTCCTCTGTCCAAAGAGGCTGCTCTACTCCCATGGGCTCCCTCTGGCTCTGAAGTCCTTTTGTGCAGGCACACAACGGAGGCTGCTGCATGAAACCTCTCCTTTGTGAAGACCAGTCCCACAGAGAGTATTAAATTGATGTTTTAAGCCCTTGCTCAGGGAAAGCGGGGTGGCAGTTGAGTATTTCAATCTTGTTTTCAGTTATAAGCATTTCATTGTCAAACGTTGCTGGTTTATTATGTGATAATTGAATATGAATGATTGTGCAGTCATGCTGCCAAGGAGGCTGCAGCCAAATGAAGCCTGTTCCTCTTGTCTCGCTGAATGCTTTAGAGGCGAAAGGAGTGATCTATTTGCTGTCCTTTATTTTTGCTGTCCAATTGTTTCAGTATCACTAACTTCAAAATAGCAAACTAGGCAAGCAATTAAAGACATGAATCAGAGCAGGGATCAGTGGGAGGTCAGGACTGCTTTGCTTACAGCCTGTTTTTTCTCAGCTGCTTTTTTGCTAAATAGCAGGGAAGTAAATTAATGTTGATTTTGTGAAAAAGTGGTTTTCTTAGTGATGAAATGCATATTTTGACAACGTTTGAACCTTACTTTCAATCAAGAGTTGAGCAGCAGAGGAGGGCAGAGCAACTCCTTTGCTGTTGTTACAGAGAAGCGCCAGTGGCCAGGCTGGACTCCACAGACAGCATCCAATGTGCCATGGTTGGCGTGTGATAGGCCACAGTCAGCATCTGATAGACCGTGGTTGGCATCTAATATACCACAGCTGGCAAGCAACATGGGGAGGCTGCAGCTCAGAGAGGCAACGTGGTCTAGTTTGAGACATCCCTGCCCATGGCAGGGGTTTGACTTAGATGATCTTAAGGTCCTTTCCAGCTCAAACCAGTCTATGATTCGATGACATCTCTTTGGGGTGACCACAGTGACTTTGTCTTAAAAACACATCAAGTAAGATACAGCTGTAGATATTTAGCTGAAGTGAATCAGCAGAGTAAATGTGTTTTCAGTAGAGCTGCACTGATTGATGACTCTGGCCCTTAATCTGTACATCTTATTCTTGAGAGGTGTTTATAAATGTGAAGCGGTGCTCAGTGGGGGTCAACTGCTGCAAAATGGATGCAGCCACATGTTACAGGCTTCCAATGGTACTAGCTAAAAACAGTTGAGTCTTTTCTTGAAGGAGAGCTGTAACCAAGTGCTGCTCACCTCCCATCCTGCCTAGACCACCAGTGTTTTGGACAGAAAGGAGTAGGGGTGGGCAGGGGGATGTAGGCAATCAATGGGAACAACTTCCTATCGGCAGTGCTTGTCATCCTTGGCTGGGAGATCTATAGAGGACTTTGCAATATTAGGATGCAAACAAGGACACCAGCAGTGCCACTACGTGGCTTCTGTAATGTGGATCTCCCAAAGCCATGGTTGTGCAGAGAGGTTTGCTGGAAGAAGGAGATGCAGTCAAGTATTTTCCCCTCTTTCCCACGTGTCTTGTGCCAAGTTACCGAAGAAGCAATCCCCAGTGTTAATTCTGCTGCACGAACATACTGTTTTGTAAATATCAACCAAACCCAGTGCCTACTCGCCTGCATGCTGCTTTTCATTCCAACAGTTTGTAAAGATAACATATAGAAGTGACCACTGAATGATTTTCTTTTAGCTTATCCATACCGTGACAGATTCAGCCCACCAGTTTGGCTTGATGGAGACAACTGAATGATAACAAGTAACAAGAAGTAGTGGTTTTAAACGTCTCTGCTGTTGGCTGCTGAACACCCACCTCTTAAACTGGGCTTTTTTTAGAGAGTCTTGGGGTTGCATACCAAATCTCAGTGTATGATGTACACCAAATTTAAACCCTCTCTGTTAATTCCTTTCATGTCCTGTTGTAAGTATTTACTGAGATACTTTTTTCTAGCAGTGGATTATTCTAAGGTATGTGACTGAAGAACGTAACACATCCCTATGGATATTTGGGGGGGAATCTCAGACTTCCTTTTTGCTGGTTTTCTTGGAATGGAATATCAGTGTTTAATCAAAGCAATCTTTTATTCCCAGACTATTGTTCGAGGGAATAAGCCTCGAAAGGATACTTCGATCAACGGCCTGCTGGAAGAGTTTGACAATATCTCAGTGACACGATCCAATTCCCTGCGAAAGGAAAGTCCTCCCACCCACCACCAAGGAAACGCAAACCATGTGCCAAGGCACCAGGAGGAAAATGGTTATATCACGTATTCCCAGTACTCCAGTGAGTCAGACACTACAACAGACTATGTCGTGGAAAGGTATCGAGACAAGACTGTTTACGGGGAAGAGCTAGACAGGTACTACAAAGGGAGCTATGCCTCCAAGCAGAATGGGCACATGATGAAGGTGACTTCCCGGGATGTCTATTACTCAGAAGTGACTCCCCTGCAGTCAGACCTCTCTAGGTTCCTCCCAGATTACCATGCACACCTGGAGGCAAAGCCCAAACCACTGGAATATGGCGGCCTAAAGCTGGAGTATCAGCGGATCCCCAGTGGATCCTCCCTGGACTATAGAGATCCCTTTCCTTACACCCCATCCCGAGCGTCGGTGCAGAGCGAGTGCCCCAAGGAGAGGCTGGAGTACAGCGACAGCGACTGGGGACACGGCCTGGGCAAGGATGACTACGACAAGAGACCAAAGTCATCCTACGTGGACCCAGCGAGCCCTCAGCCAACGATGAGGCAGAGGTCCAGATCGGGCTCTGGTCTGCAGGAGCCGGCCATGCCCTATGGAGCAAGCGCCTTTAAAGCACACCAGCAAGGACATTCCTACAGCTCCTACACCTACCCCCGCTTGTCCGAAACCGCAGCAGGCATCCCCAAGGTAACGTGACATCCCCAGCTTCCAGGGGTTCTACTCGGGATTCCCAATAACGCCAACTTCTTTGGCAGTTTTTATAGCGTTAGGAGTTTGGATGCCTGTGCAGATCTCACTGGGAGCTGAGAAGCTGGTCTGGTTTGTGTATCAGATACTTTTGTGTTTCAGTTGTTACTGTGCAAGGCCAAAACCTCTGTGTTTTAATACTTATATTGTCTTTATGCTGTATTTATGTTACAAGGTTTATTAACCCTTTGCTGCTAATGACAGTAGGAGTTTACCCCTCTCTGCTTTGTTTTTAAGCCGTGAAATTAAATCAAAGGAGCTTCTCTCACCCGAGACATTTTAGATGTAGTTAAAAAAAGAGGGTTAAGGTGCATGAAAACATTTCAACCATGGTATCTACAAGCATCTCCTCTACACAAATCTGTGGCCTGCTCTGCCTTTCCTAAGTCACATATTACCCACACAAACTGCCCTGCCCTACTTGCAGCAGTTTGCTGTAACTATTTGCTCAGAGAATAACACTTTTCTTGCACACCTAGTCACATAGCTACAGTGATGACCTGCCTAAACATCTAATACTATGCCAGAGATGTTCTTCTTCAGTGTAGATTGCATTGAACATCACTGAGTTCCCCTAGCAACGGGCACCGAGATCATAGCTCGTTTTTCTGGGGCTGAAACAGTGTTGAGTTGCTGTGACTTACAAATGGGCTAAAGCAGGTAGCTTGTTAGGTGTGAGATCCACTCTGCTGTTTGATGGTGATGTGAATGGTGCATTTTCTTACTGGCTCTGTGCACTTCGAATGTGGTCCTGCCCCGCTGCAGACCCAGAAGTCCTAGGTCTCTGCAAATCCACGATAGTCATATGCCTTGCTCAGGCTTTGGCTGCTTTCATGATCCTGGGGTGCAGTTATCATCAGTGCCCCATGGTAAAGGGAGAGTGGTGCATTTTCATTGCCCATTGCATTAAAGCACAGAGCTAGGCTTCAAAGGTCAAGGATAAATCATGGGGGGAGTAGAAGAGCTACCAGTTCTCTTCATGCCTCTCCTGAGCTCAGGGAGTGGTGGGAAGGATGTATGTACATAGTTAAGTGTTCGCCAGAGTGTGGCATTAAATACGGATTCTGGAAGTTGTGCGAAAAGCCTGGGATGGGCCCTCCGCCGTTTCCTTCATTGAGAGCAATCATTTTGTCAGAGTTTAGAAAGGAGGACAAATCCAGTAATTCATGGACCCTCGTGTGCCTGCTCCTGCCAGTTTCACAGCATTCAGCAGGGCAGAAGACAGAGGTGTATTTTACAGGACTCAGAGCACTCCAGACAGTTAGAAAAATATCCCATTAAAAGGCACTTACAACTTCCATAAAAAACAAGAAGATGCTTCCGTGCAAGATTCACTGTGAGCTGTTCCTCTCCTGAGAGCATCAAAAACACTCCCACAGCTTTGGTGTACTGAAACTTGATGATTCACTGTTAAATGCAGCAGTTTCAGTTCCCAAACCTGTCCCTGGCTCCTGGAAGCGAACAGCAGTTTCTTGTCTGGGATGACTGCTGAAGAATCTTCTTTACAAGGAGGCATTAGTAAGATAATGGTTCATCCAATGGCCTTACTAAATGAGAATCAGGTCTCAGGTCAGATACTTTACAGGTGAGATTGGCTCTAAAATATAGTTAAAAGGGGGGAAGAATTCAGCAGTGAAGAAGTCTGCAGGCACAAATGTGTGGCTTCAGAATGCGTTTAACAAAGATGCTCGGTTTGGCTTGTAACAGCAGACTTACTTTATTGGTATTTGCAGTCAGATAAATCAAATATGCTCTGTTTCCTCATCAATGATTTCAGAGGCCTTACATCAGAAGACTTCCACTGTGCTGGGCTTGGCCACTGCTATGCAGTGGGACCATGGAGGAGCAGGAAGCTGGAGCCTCAGGTTTGGTTCCCTCCAATCCCACCCCATGTTACCCACCTGCTCTCCTATTCCTGCAGGCTGACTCCAGTAATGCTTGCACGGGGTCACAGCGTCTGCTGCGTAATCCTCATGACAGAGAGAGAACTCAACATCATCACACCATTTCAAACTCATCCCACCAGATCTGGTTATTTTTGGACACTCTGTGCCCCTTGTTTCTTGTTACCCTCCTGTTCATCACAGGCAGCCCTCTTAACTTTAAACACCGGCTCCTATTACTTCAAAGCTCCTTTTGCTGTCATTTTCAGTAACAGCGTTCCATGACACTGTCCTGTCCCTCCTCCAAGGGGATGTGATGGTTTCTACTCTCTCCTTCACTGCCTTGTGCTGCTGTAACATAGCTGGCACTGTGTGTGTTCTGCAGACACTTTGAGCCAGGAGGGCAGTTCCAGCCTGTGAAGGCAGAGCCAAGCCCTTACTATCAGAAACCCTCTCCTATTTTCCCTGCTTTCTCATTCACATGCCAATAGATTTCCATGAATGCATGGAACAGAGAGTCTTGGAGATTTCCACCAGTGAAACGCCGGAGAGTAGCCATTCTGTTTGCAATCTCCATGTGATTTACAGACCATCCCTTCAACGTATTTTAATTGGGCAAACTGAAATCTCATCAAACAGAAATCCATTTTATGTTTACTGAAGGGTGAGCCCATGTCACCAAGGGGCTTGCACTCCCCTAGGGAGGTATTAGCTGTGTCTGAAGGGCTGTGGCTGCCATTTCTGCTGCAGTCCCGCTGCAGAGTGCATGGGGACACCAGCGTGGATGAAAGGCTGCCTTGAGGAGAAGGTACCCCTTGAGAACAAGCAGTTGTGTTTCCTCCACATGCAGAACAAAACAGGCATGGCTGTCATTGCAGTGGAAACCGAAATGAGTTTAAACATGGTGTTACATCCACCTTTTAACAACAAAAAGACCTGGCTGCCAACGCAGCAGCCAGCAGCAGCAGGGTATTGCCTTGCACCCGCGGCACCGTGATGGATGTCATGTCAGAGCTTCAACTGCTCCTTTGACCTGATCTTAAATGAGCACAGGGCTGGTTTCTTCTTTCCTTTGTAGAAGTTAAAGAATTTCCTTTCCGTAGGTAACTGCATTCGGCAGCAGAAATAGAATTAACAGTGGGGTAAAGTGTGTTCAATTTTGCCATGATGTGAAGCACTGCGCTGGGACCCAGCCTCAGAGGAGAGGTTCAGGTGGTTTACTCATTACAGCTCCTGATTTGTTTGTAGGACTTTAGGGGGTTAAGGATGTGAATGGGCTTACATTGCACAGCAATGCTTACCCCAGCAATTCTTAGCAAACACACCAAAACCCTGAATTTTCACTTGAAAATTTCACTGCTGAATCCACTTTTGCCAGTGCGTGAGGCTCAGAAATATCAAGCATGGATGAAAACTCAAATAATTCATTAGTGTGGATTAATCCAGCTTGAATTTCTAGACAAGGCTTTCCCCATCTCAGTAGTTAAAAGAAAACAGTGTGTTTACAGCCAAAACAACAATTTATGTGTCCCTGCATGCACAGATATATAGGACAGGGCTAGATTGAGCTCCCCTCCCTCCACCAAACCATCTGAGCACTTTTCCATGTTAATTAGCTTGGCAGATGTAATGTCCTTCATGAAACCCGTGATGTCTCTGACCCTCTTCTATTTTATGGCTACTGCTGCCTGACTAAGTGGAATCATGGCTGTAATCGTGGGTGTTTTGCTTAAACAAAGGCAGCATCCTAGGAAGTGGCTGTACAACTCTGTTACGTGCCTGCTGGATGCTCCATATGCCTGGTAGCTGTCAGCGTGCAAGCCTCAGACGGAAGCAGACTTCAGCTTCCCGTCTCCAAGGGAAATCTCTGAGCAGCCCCTCCGGAGAGGCATTCCCTTTTCCCTGCTAAACCTCATGTGGAATGAAGAGACAGGCATGCCTGGCTCATGCGTGAGGTAGGAATAATACTGCGCTCGGAGGCGACTCCAGCTCGAAACTCCTCCTCGCTGTGCAGCAGCCTACAGTGATAAATTGATGCTGCGGCAGATTTTTGTTCTCTTTTTTTCTGCAGCCTTAGCACAAAATGGTCAAATGATGTTCCACCGCAGAATTCAATTTCACAGTTCACTTGGGTCCTTGATTACACTGCCAAATTCAGATTAATGTGCATTTAACTAACATAGATCAGGGACTCCTGGCCGGCGTCCAGCAGCAATAGTAGCAACCGTGAGCTGTGTAGAGTTTGCTGCTCTGTCCACCCTTATGCTCCACCACCGAAATTGATTGATTAAATGAACTCATTGCCATAATTATTTGTAATTGCGCTACATCATGAGCCTGTGTCAGACCACCCCCTGCCCTGAGATGTTCCACTCGTTGTCAGGAGTCACATGTGTTGTATTGTAAATGGGGAGATGCTCTTTTCCAGGGGAAAAAGAGATGCTCTTTTCCAGGGGGAAGAGAAATGTGTTTTGGTTTTGGATGGGGTTTTTGGTCTTGCATCCTTTTTTATTCTCTTGGTTTTTAAGTTGGAGAGAAGCAAACTGTTACATCTGTGAATGTGAAGTATTCATTTTCTTTCGGTGTAAGAGGCTTAGAAAAGCTTGGAAAATGAAGAAAGGAACCTACAAATTAACAAGGCCTGCCATCGGGATGATTTCCTCTGCGATTGTCTCTGATTCCGGCTGAAAATTAGTGGTTTTGTGACACTGCGGTTAAGTAGTGTGTCACTGTGGAAAGTGATTTAAGGAACGGTAAATTGAATTAGGCTCCTTGTCATACTCATGTATGCAGTCACTCAGGCAGCAGCCGGTAGCAGGGCAAGGCAGAGATGACAGAGGGTTTCAGGGTACCAGTGCCTCTGAAAGGAGAGGTTGGGTCATCCCTGAACTGCTGGAGAAAAGCATAAGGAAAGGATCTGGGCTGAGAGTTAAAATGCAGGAATCGATATTTGAAAGGAAGGACACAAATTGATCTCTCTGTCTCTTTAATGCTTGCTCCTGTTGGGTGCTGTTTGGAGGCTGCAAGGAAGGTATGCGTTCATACAAGACTGCCCCATGTCATACAACTGGGAGTAACAAAAGGGTAGGTTTAGATTAGGTATAAGGCAGAAGTTCTTCCCCGTGAGGGTGCTGAGGCGCTGGCACAGGGTGCCCAGAGAAGCTGTGGCTGCCCCATCCCTGGCAGTGTTCAAGGCCAGGTTGGACAGAGCTTGGAGCAACCTGCTCTAGTGGAAGGTGTCCCTGCCTGTGGCAGGGGTTGGTTCTGATGAGCTTTAAGGTCCCTTCCAACCCAAACCTTTCTATATGATTCTGTGAAACTGGAATTTGCCAGAAGGCTGCTGGTTATGAAAGGGCTGAATTCTTGGATGAAATTGCCCAGGGAGCCTGCAGGGCACTGCAGATATGGAGCAAATACTCTTTTTGGAGCTTACTCTTTCATTAGACAATGGTTATTGCACCTACAAACAGGTACCTGGGCAGAAGAATGGAACTGAGATGCTCCAAAGATCTTAAGGTCTTTCCTGTCCTCATTTTAGTGCTGATGGAAACACAGCAGCCCAATGGTCTAGAAATCTCTTTTCAGATACAGGGCAGCAGTGTCATGCTGAGAACAGGTACATGTGCCAGCACCACTGAGGACCTTCAGGAATGCTGAAAGTGAGCTGAGAGGAACAACAAGCAGATGTGTGTTTAACCCTTGTTCACTTGTCTGCTTTTGCATTGCAGTTGGATTATGATCGAGCGCAGCTTGTCGTTAGCCCAACGCTCTCTGGATCAGACACCTACCCCAGGGGCCCAGTAAAGCTACCTCAAAGTCAGAGCAAAGTCAGCTATTCAAGCAGCAGCTACCAGTACCCTCTGGTCTACCACAAAGCACCCCACTATCACCAGCCGCCTCTCCAGCCCAGCTCTCCCTATATTTCCACTGCCTCCTACCCCAGCTCCCCAAGTATCACATCAAGTGCTTATCCTCCACCCAGCTGGGGATCCTCCTCAGACCAGCAGCCCTCCAGGGTGTCCCACGAACAGTTCAGAGCTGCCCTGCAGCTCGTGGTCAGCCCCGGTGACCCCCGGGAGTACCTGGACAACTTCATCAAGATCGGGGAGGGCTCCACGGGCATCGTCTGCATCGCCACCGAGAAGCACACGGGGAAGCAGGTCGCTGTGAAGAAGATGGATCTCAGGAAACAGCAGAGGAGGGAGCTGCTCTTCAATGAGGTACGATGTTCTGGGTGCTGGGGGGAGTTTTGTAGGTTCAACAGGAGATGTGAGCCAAATGGCAGCCTCGAGAGTCAAGGTGGTACATTTCTAACAGAGGTGGTGAGCCTCACATCTGTGCTGTGTAAATACCATAGAACCAGGCCAGTTTTAGATGAGCTGCATCTCCTTCTGGCTTTAAACCATAATGCAGTGGGAGGTCACAGGAAACAGCTAAGATATCTGTCAGCTGCTCCACACAGCTGATCGGGTGCACAGACATAGCCTGCTGCCCTTTCCTCACCTTCTGCTGATATATTCTTCCAAGACGGAAGATCCAAACTAACAACTAACAGCTAAACAACTAACTATTCAAGAAGCCTGTGCACTGTATTCTGGCATATACATGCTTTTTGTTTCCTTCCTTCCCTAACCGTTAGCAGTCCCTTTGCTTTCTTGATGGTTCCTAAGCAAAATTGCTGACAGCCCCTTTTTCATGGAGCCAGCTGTGTTAATTCCCACTTCTCCTTTCCTGGGTGGTTGCAGCCAGTTCAGTGCTCCCAGCTGCTTATGGAAGACTGTTTTCCCCATGTATGTAATTCTAAACTTAAAACACTGGTTTTCAGTGGCCATTTTTTCATCCATTTTTTTTGGTGCTGAGAGTTCCTTCTGCAACTCAAAGAACTTCTCCTTTCTTTTACTTCTTACTCCTTTAAAAAGCTAAAGGTGTATGTTCTCTGCTCCCTTTTTCAGACCACTTGTGAATATGCTGATCAGCACCAAAACCCACTGCAGGTCCCCAGGGAAGCCTCTTGTGAGAACTGACCTTTTGATTCTATCATTTGTTTCCTGTATTTCAACTATAAGAGGATCTTTCCTCAGCACAGGACAGAGCTTTCTTCAAAACCTTTAAAAGCTTAGCAATTTCTATCAAGAATACTGGTTTTTAACAAATTTCAGGCAGTTCTTCACACAGTCCATGACTGTTCCGGGTATTTTGGCTTGGCTTTGCCTCTGCTGGAAGAGTGCTCTGGATTGCCTTGAGGTAGCTCTAACCAAGCATCCCTTGAACGGTAGCATCTTGAAGCAGGTCCTACATGCTGTGCAGGACCAGGCTGCTTCCCTGACATGCTCCAGTCACTTGTATCATCTGAAATTCCTTTTCAGCAGCACTGAAATTCCTCTGCCTGTAATGAAGCCTTCCCTGGCTGGTGTTTTCTCTGCTGATCACCTTTCCAACACCCCTCAGTACAATGTGGTCATGGTCACCACCGTGGCTGGGCTGCCATTACTGTGGTTTTGACTTTGTACAGTCCCTTCTAGATGTGGGATTTGAGCATCTGAGTATTACCAGCATTCTGACACTCTGTGCCATGTACTGTTTGATTCATAATGGAGATGACTTTGATGGGTTGAACAATTGATCAGGTAAAACATATCTGTTGTACTGCAAGCAACTGGCAATAAGAAACAATGAAATAAACAGTCCTGTCCCTGCAGTCTGAAAAAGCCAACTCAGTTTCTACTGCTTACACTGCAGCAACTAAAGATTCTTCCTCTTCCTAATGCATTTATGGTGGCTGTTAGTTTTATGTAAATGTATTGATTTTGTTTCTGCGTTGACACAAGGATTAGGGAGGATGTGATTCACAGCATCACCTTTACTAAGCACAAAGAGGAAAGTGCAGTGAAAAAGAAGGTCAGAACAAGTGTCAGATCATGCTGTAGGAACTCACATAGCTTCTCTTTCTTCCTCACAGGTTGTAATCATGAGAGATTACCATCATGAGAACGTGGTTGACATGTACAACAGTTACCTTGTCGGCGATGAGCTGTGGGTGGTCATGGAGTTTCTGGAGGGCGGCGCTTTGACAGACATAGTGACTCACACGAGGTGGGTTGGGTAGGGTAAAGGCTGCAGCAGGAGAGAGATCCTGTGGTTTTCTTCATGGATGCCTCCAGCCTGTGCCCTCCAGGCTCACCTCCTGGTGAGGGAAGCTGGGTACCTGCTGGCTCTACATATGTGGTTTCATACATGTGTATATGGTTTTTGTATATACATACAAAATGCATATATACAAACATGAAAGTATATACAACATGCATGCTTGAAAAATACATGTACATAAATACACATATGTGAACATGCGTAGAGCTATATATATACATGTGGGCATTTAGGATCATAGAATGGTTTGAGTTGGAAAGGACTTTAAAGATCATCCAGTTCCAACCCCCTCCTTCCTTAGAGCAGGTTGCTCCAAGCCCTGTCCAACCTGGCCTTGAGCACTGCCAGGGATGAGGCAGCCACAGCTTCTCTGGGCTCCCTGTGCCAGTGCCTCAGCACCCTCACAGTAAAGAACTTCTTCCTTTTATCCAACCTAAGTTTCCCCTGTTTAAATTGGAACCCGTCACCCCTTATCCTGTCGCTACAAGTCCCTGATGAGGAGTCTCTCTCCAGTATCCTGTAGGCCCCCTTCAGATACTGGAGGGATGCTATGAGGTTTTCACACAGCCGCTGTCTTCTTAGAGCAGCCTTCTTCTTACATATAGATTATACACATCCTGTGTTATGCTCACTTTACCAGCATAAATCAGCCAGTGCAGGTGAATTCCTGTCAGTACCAGCATGTATTAAATAGAAAGGAAAGAAATATCTGACAGGGCTTGCTGGTAGATGGGAACTGCTCACTCTTCAGGAGGCAATTTAGCAGCAACACAACTTACATCCATTATGACTTCCTAAAATGGCAAAAAAAATCTTCCTGACCCTGTTTGGAGATCCATATTGTTGGTTTTGCTGTCATAACTACGTCAGTTCTAAGGATGATGTCTCACCATACCATGTAACCACAGTATCAGAAATGTTAACAGCAAACCAAGCCTA
Source organism: Psilopsiagon aurifrons (assembly GCA_025447955.1). Taxonomy (NCBI): domain Eukaryota; kingdom Metazoa; phylum Chordata; class Aves; order Psittaciformes; family Psittacidae; genus Psilopsiagon; species Psilopsiagon aurifrons. The sequence continues at coordinate 16,335 of JAOEHY010041460.1, forward strand.
AAACATAATGGGAAAAGTATTCTTCTATCTGAATATTTGTGCTTACGGTAGAGCTCATTCCCATAGTTCAGTTAATAGCATACCTTTAAAGAGGGTGATTTGCCAGCACAAAAGCTGTACTGTCTGGAACCGTCCTTCCTCTTCTGAGTGGAGACATTAGATTTTACAGCCCACTTTACATCTGCTCTTCACTCATCTTTTCCTGCTATGTAGGATAAAATGAGATGGGAAAGAGGAATTCTTTGTTTAATTTCTTCCTCTTGAATAAAAAAAGATTTCCATACGAAACCAGTGGGAGAGTATTGTGGGGAGAGAGGAGAAAAGCAAGCAATAGTACGTTAGAAAACCTGCCTTCTCTCATAGCTTAATGATGCCTTTAGATCCTAGCAAAAGCAGAGCTGTAACATGGAGGTTTATTTTTTAGCATTGCCTTAGCTGATGTGCTGAAATAAATCACAATATTGCAAGTCATTTGTTAACTCCTGCTCCCTGAAACATTCAAAGCTCTATCTTAGATACTTGTGACAGGAGTTTAACCGCAAACAGATGTCCCCAGGACACCACTTCTTAAGAGCTGTCATCTCTGAACTCAAATACAGTCTTTCCTTAATCTTCTGGGCTTTTTTTTTACATTGCATGACCTTCCCTCTAAGGTTTTGCTAAAATACTGCAAAAGGCACACAGAGTTACAGCAGAAGTCTCCATGCAGCTGGACATCCAGCTGCACCGGGGAGGTTTAGATTGCGTATTAGCAACAGCTCCTTCCCCAAAGGGTGCTCAGGCATTGGAAGAGGCTGCCCAGGGCAGTGCTGGAGTCACCGTCCCTGCAAGTGGTGTAGATGGGGCCCTCAGTGCCATGGGTTAGTGGTGGCCTTGGCAGTGCTGGGGAACAGTTGGACTGGATGAGCTTAAAGCTCTTTTCCATCCTGGTTGATTCTGTGATTCTATGATCCAGAGATGGGGGAGTGGTACCCATGGTGCACAACCCATGCCAGCCATCACCATCATGCTGTGGCGCATGGCTTCTTCCAGGATGGGGTTTTGCACCCATACACAGAATTGAGGCCTCTTGCTGTTTATCCTTCTGCTGAAATACCCTGAATGCTTTTATAGAAGGCATAAAAGCAAAGAAGTGCTCTCAAGAGCTACACCTGGGGCTGATGTTTTGCCTGCACAATGAAGAGTGTTTTTTCTCATATTTATTCCATGCCTGTTCCCATCCTAGCAGTGATTTGCCCTCCTTGGGAAGCAGTGAGTTTACTGTAAATAAGGCATTTCCATTATCTCCCAGAGGAGGCAGGCTCACTCTAACAGGCTGCATCATGCAGTAGTCTGTGCTTTTCTAGTGCTGCAGGGAGACTTACCCACACCTTGCTGCAGAGCTGTTCCTCACCTCTCATCTCCCCTTTTTGGACAGGAACAGGACCAAAGGATCACCCTGCAGAGCCATTGCCTGACAGATCTCCTGACTGGCTGTGAAGGGGCCATTATGCCTGTTTCCCCCAGCTCCACTTTCCAACTGTCTTCCTTAACACTCAGCTCATTTTTCCACCTTGCCATTCCAGGATGAACGAGGAGCAGATAGCCACAGTCTGCCTGTCTGTCCTGAGAGCCCTGTCCTACCTGCACAACCAAGGTGTCATCCACCGTGACATCAAAAGCGACTCCATCCTCCTCACAAGTGATGGGAGGGTGAGTGCTCAAAGTTTCCCCTGCCATCTCTTGGGGCTGGCATGAAAAAGCTGTGCATGTTCAGCCAGGCGTGTGAAAGCAAGGGCTATGACCTGTTGGACCTTGTTAGAGAGCTGAACCAGCCTGGCTGGTGATGGACATCCACGCTGGTGCCTGTAGGGGATCAGAGCCATCAAAAGGCAGTGGCAGAAGAAACTGTGCCACATGGGTGATGGTTGGGTGACCGAAGATCTTTTATGCTGCACCAGTCCTCCTCTGATGCCTGTCTGAAGTATTTTCTGTTCACTCTGTTTAGTTATCCTTTAGTTAGCAAGCTTCTATACATTTTCTGTTTTCCCAAGCTAGTTAGGAGGCTAACATCGATCTATATGAATAGAAAATAAGCTCCATTACTGCTGAAACGCTCCCCTGATGGTGAGATTAGTTTTTACCATATACCATACTTACAAGGTGCTTGGTAATACCTGTGCCATGCTTCCATTCCCTTGGATAGGATGCTGCTGTCAGTGAATTGTTTTTCCTTTGTGGTGTTAATGAGTGGGCAGAGAGGGAGAGAAAATGCTGCCTATGACCTACTCAATAAGCAAACTAAGGTTTGCACACAGAAAAGATTCAGTGCTTCATCAGTGTTTGGTCCCAAAGAAATTACTGTTTCCTTACAAAGAGAAAGGTGAGTTTGGGCAGTGGTGTTGCTGGGTGTACACAGACATAAAACCTGAGGCACCTAAAACTTGGGGCACCCAAAGGCTCAGGTGGAGGGAGGCAAATCACTCTTAAATAGAAGACCCTAATTTCTGCTGGAGTCAGGCACCACTTCACATCTCACCTGGTGGCCCTGCTGGCATAATTCGAGTACAAACTAGCGCACTCATGGCCAGTGAGTCCCGCTAGCCCTCTGTCAGTGTTGTTCCACTGACCTTACACACCTATGTAAAGCAAGGCTTAGTGGGTTCAGCTGAGCCCAAGAGCTCACAGTCAGTCTGGCACCAAATCTGGACCTTCTCCTTCAGCAGGTAAAGCCCTTGGCTTCCAAGCCTGGTCAGATTCTCTATCAAGGCCTTGTCTATATAACTTGATTCCCATTCCACCAAGGGAGAGGGATTTTCTTCCTGCTGATCCTTTCGGGGGAAGAAAACTCCACGTGTGTAGGAGTTGCTCAGTTGCGGTTTCAATCCGTGTTGCTGAATTAGCATCTGATCTGCTCTCGGGATCTGCACACAGTGCCTCATTACCCTCATTACTCCAGTACTGATTATCTGCATTGCAGATTTCTTCATGGCTGTGTGGTGCAATTACCTTTTCTTAGAAAATCCTCTTCTTTTATGTACTCGAATGAGCAGTTGATGTGCAAAACCTCCTGTGCTCCTACAAAAGCAGTTTAGGCGCTGCTTCCAAAATACACATCATTTTTGCCGTTCTTCACCCTGTAAACTGAGTCATACATTTAGCACGGAGAGCTTGGCTGTTGCTGGCTTTGTTTTAGAAATACCAACAATCATTTTAACATGATTCTGTTCAAAATAATTCCCTTAGCTTTATGAAAAGCAATGTCTGTATTGAATCTAAAAGAAAACAAATCAGGGCTGATAACGAACAGAGGGATTAATGCAACTTCCCACTTGTCCTGGGGCTGTCTGGGCTCACAGCATATCCCGAGGCATCAATTACATGGTCAGACACATGGCTCATGGTCGCTGTTGGGTAGCTGAGGGTGCTGGGGGTTAAGCTCATGGCCACAAAAAACCCTTACAAAAGCTTCTAGGCCTCCAAATAAACACTTGGAGTGAAAATCCCTGATACTTCAGCCTTAAGGAACCAGCTGTTTCTGGAAGGGGGAGATGCCACCGTGTTTGGGTTGGGGTTGGAGGAGGTTTCACCTTGGTGTTGTGCAGCGACAGGGAGGGGGAGGTGATCATTTTCCATGCTTTTTGTTGTAAGGACAAAAAAAGCTGGCATAGAAGCATGAGCAGGCACATGATGCAGCGGGAGCTGCTCTCCGGGGTGCTCCTGTATCCCGTTATTGCTATTTCAGGTCACTGCCACAGCTACGCAAGGACAGAACCGCCTTTAATTCCCATGTTCCCAAGCAAAAGGAGCAGGTGCCTTTATCATTTTGGAAGAGTCTTGTACTTCCCCGCCCTC
>JAOEHY010041461.1:0-10613 GCA_025447955.1 Psilopsiagon aurifrons
AGGGCGCTGCTGGAGTCACCATCCCTGCAAGTGTAGAGAGGCCCTCGGTGCCATGGGTTAGTGGTGGCCTTGGCAGTACTGGAGAATGGCTGGACTGGAGGAGCTGAAAGGGCTTTTCCAACCTGGTTGATTCTCCAATTCTATGATTACTTCTGCCTGTTTGGCTGCAGCTCTGTATTGAGATCCTTGACAGTATCTCAGAGATCATTCCATGATCAGGATCTGTTCTATTTGTATGTTAAAATGTCTCGGTTCTTCAAAAGGACCACTGTTGCATCACAGGAGGGCTGCTTGTCTGCTGTGTCCTGACTCTGGCACTCAGGTCAGGTAGAGCCCTCTGGAAGGAGGGGAAGTGGCTCCTTCCTGGGATCATCTGAACATATCTTGCGGAGGAGGTTCCCAGAACATGGGATAGGGCAGGCAGAAGAGTGATTGTGTGTGAAAATAGAGCAGGAAAGAAACTTGCGGTACTGGAGAGTGTGGGATACAGCTCAGATGAGCAAGGGGCAGAGGGACAGCCTGGCTTCAGAACGGGTGGACAGTGAGAGAGTTCCTAGTGGTCCAGAGGAGGCTGCAGTTGTTGACTGGACACAGAAAGCTCCTGGCTTAGACGCAACCCAAGGCGAAGGGGGAATGGCTTTACCCTGCCAGAGGGGAGATTGAGATGAGCTTTTAGGAACAAGTTCTTCCCTGTGAGGGTGCTGAGGTGCTGGCACAGGATGCCCAGAGAAGTTATGGCTGCCCCATCCTTGGTAGTGTTTGAGGCCAGGTTGGATGGGGCTTGGAGCAGCCTGCTCTAGTGGAAGGTGTCCTTGTCTGTGGCAGGGGCTGGAACTGGAGGAGCTTTAAGCTTCCAACAGAAACCATTCCTTGATTTTATTATTTTTTTGTCTCTCTGTATGACAAAGCTGAAAACTACTTGTTCTTATAGGGGAAATAAAAGAGATTTTGGATTAAAACTTAAGGGAGGAAAAGCATAAAATAACCTTAAAATGCACATCAGGAATCCCAGCTGTCAAGACGAAAGGGCCAGACTGCGTTGAACGGGACCTAGGGAAGAATCCTCAGTTGTGACGTAGCTGCTGAAGTTCTGTTTGTCCTTTTGCATTTATAACAGAGGGGATGTTACAGGAAAGTCAGAAGGACTCAGGAATCCTTTCTTGATGGAAACAAGCAGGATAATGTACTTCTCTCAACATTTCCATGTGGTTCCACTTAGTAAGTAAGTGGAAAATGTTAAATGTTTTCTTTTATCAGGAATGGGCTTAAATAGGCTTAAATAAAAACAATAAATCAGTAAATGTTGGTATTTTCCTCCCAGTTTCCAGCAGGAGTTGTCTGGGGGGTTGCTGGCATCCACTCTCCCTTTTACTGGGCTTGGAATACAGGGAGCATTTTGAAAGGGTGGAAAATGCTGTGGACGTCTTGTACATGTGCCTGTGGTCAGTGAGGCTCAGGGTAGCCTCTGCTACCTACAGGACTGACTGCGGGGATAATCGTGGGCAAAACAACACAAATATAGAATCCAGGTATGAAGAGGAAGACAAAATCTGGAATCTGGGTGGACCTCCTGGTGGATAAGATTCTGGCTGGATGGTCACACTCAAAGAGTTGTGGTCAGTGGCTCGACCTTCAGGTTGAGACCTGTGACAAGTGCTGTTCCTCAGGTGTCAGTGTTGGGACTGATCTTGTTCAGCATCTTTGTCGTGACATGGATACTGGGATTGAGCACCCTGAGCAAGTCTGTGATGACACGGAGATGCATGGGGCAGTGTCACACTGGAGGAAAGGGATGGGATCTAGAGGGACCTGGAGAAGTGGGAATGTGTGAACCTCATGAAGTTGAACAAGGCCAAGTGCAAAGTCCTGCCCCTGGGTCAGGGCAATCCCAGCGGAAACACAGGCTGGGGGAGATGGGATGGAGCAGCCTGAGGAGGAGGACTCGGGGTGTTTGGTGAGGAGGAGCTCCCCATGACCCATCTTCAGTGTGTGCTTGAGCCCAGAACCCCCCCCATGTGCTGGGCTGCACCCCCAGAGTGTGAGGTCAGGGAGGGGATTGTCTCCTCTGCTGTGCTCTGGGGAACACCCCACCTGCAGTCCTGATCCTGCTCTGGGCCACAGCACAGGATGAGCATGGAGCTGTTGGAGCGAGGCCAGAGGATGCCACAGAGATGTTGCGAGGGCTGGAGCAGCTCTGCTCTGGAGCCAGGCTGAGAGCGCTGGGCTGGGTCAGCCTGGAGAAGAGAAGGCTCCTTAAGGGGAGACCTGTGATTCTGTGAGAATTCACCAGAGATCTAGAGGAAGCAAGGAGACACACTGTGGTGGTGGTACTTTTTCTACAGCAGCCAAGGAAGCGTTGCAGGGCCCTGTGAGTTTTGTGATATGTGAAACCTGAGCCATGTATTTTAAATCTTCAAATCTGGAATGGACCCATGAAACTTTAAAACATGAATTTTGATCACCTCTTACTTTTGCAGATGCCTCCTGACTTTTCCTAGAACAGGTAGAGACCTTTGGACTGCACTTAATGGTGCTCAGGTGAAGGCTCTAAAAAGCCACTTCGTACTTTCCCCTAGCAGAACTGTTAGATAAAATCCATGCCACAGAGTGAAAATCACAGAGTCCTGGAGTGGTTTGTGTTGGAAGGAACCTTAAAGCTCCTCCACTCCCAACCCCTGCTGTGGCAGGGGCACCTTCCCCTAGAGCAGGCTGCTCCAAGCCATGTCCAACCTGGCCTTGAACACTGCCTGGGATGGGGCAGACACAGCCTCTCTGGGCACCCTGTGCCAGCGCCTCACCACCCTTGCAGGGAAGAGCTTCTCTCCCTTCTGTCAGGTTAAAGCCATTCCCCTTGTCCTGGCCCTACAGGCCCTTGTCCAAAGCCCTTCTCCAGGTTTCTTGTTCCTTGTAAATGATTACAGGATCATTGGAAGGATAATGTGCAGTGAGGCAAACCCGGTCATTGCAGGCCTCATAGAGGGGCGAGGAGACTCTGGGCATTCTGCTCATACAAGGAGGAAGATGAAGAGCAGAGATTACCTCATAACATGCACAGTAAGGGGCAATATTACTGGTTTCTTACATTTCTGTTGTTGACCATCTCTCCAGCCCCAGCGTGCAGCCAGGGATTGCCATGTGTGGTGGTGTGCTGCTTGACTGGAGCCTTCACATACATTCTAAATATTCACACATTCCTGGTGTGCATTGTTGGCAAACAGCAGGTGTTTGAGTGACACTTTAATTCTGCATGTTCCCATTTAGAAATGCTCTCCAGAAAGCTGTTAATGTTCAGAAACAGCAGCTTGTTCTTACAGACAGCTCCTTGCCTCACTTAGCGGTGGATTTGCCTTTCATCGCACACCCCAGGTCAGAAATACCATAAGCAGCTTTGGAGGACTTTGAGATGTGCACCTGCAAAGGCAGAGGGGATGGTCTAGGGTGAGGCATCCCTGCCCATGGCAGGGGGTTGTAACTGGATGATCTTAAGGTCCTTTCCAGCCCAAACTGTTCTATGGTTCTATGATTCTATGGCTGGTTTCTGCTGATGTAGATGCCCTAAAGTAAAGTAGTAAGACCCAAGTGGTGAGATGCCATCCAGAGGGACTTGGACAAGCTGAAGAAGTAGGCCCACTGCAAACCTCGAGAAGTCCAGCAAGGCAAATGCAAGGTCCTGCAGGTGGGTTGGGACAGTCCCCAGTATCAACACAGAGTGGGGGATGAAAGGAATGAGGGCAGCCCTGAGGAGAAGGACTTGGAGGTGTTGCTGAGTGAAAGGTGGATGTGTGTGCTTGCAGCCCAGAGGAGACAGAGTGGGGCCAGCAGGTGGAGGGAGGTGGTTCTGCCCCTCTGCTCTGCTCTGGTGAGACCCCTCCTGGGGCATGGCATCCAGCTCTGCAGTCCTCAGTACAGGAGGGACATGGACCTGTTGAAGAGGGGCCGGAGGAGGCCGCAAAAATGATCAGATCATGGAGCACTTCTGCTGTGAGGAAAGGCTGAGAGAACTGGGCTTCTGGCTCAAGCAGAGAAGGCTCTGGGGAGACCTTGTTGTGGCTTTTCAGTTCTTAAAAGGGGTCTCTCAGAAAGGTGAGGAGGGACTTTTCATCAGGGCCTCTTAGGACAAGGGTGGTGGTTTTGAACTGGCAGAGGAAATTCAGGCTGGATGTGAGGAAGAAATTATTTACAATGAGGGTGCTGAGGCGCTGGCACAGGGTGTCCAGAGAAGCTGTGGCTGCCCCATCCCTGGCAGTGTTCAAGGCCAGGATGGATGGGGCTTGGAGCAACCTGCTCTGGTGGAAGGTGGCCCTGCCCATGGCAGGGGTTGGAACTGAAGGAGCTTTAAGGCCCTGTCAACTGAAACCTTTCCATGACTCCGTGCCTAATCCCCATGGACAGAGCAGCCCATACAAACCACTCTGGGCTTCCAGGCCTGGTGGGCAGCTAGGGCTCCCTCTGGGACAGGGGGATCTCTGGCTCCTGCTTTGCTGGATGTCAGCAGCGTTGGGTGTTTCTTGCTGCCTTTTCCTCTGCTGAGCGCCACTTGCAGCCTGGACAAGAGGCATGAGCACAGTTGTAATGAGCACATTGAATTTTCTTCTCCCCAAATACAAGAGCTAGAAACAGCTTTAAAAGAAAAATAGCAGGAGTTATCTAGAGCAGCAGGAATGTGAACCCTGACCCCACCATGTTTATCCTCATGTTCTCATATTCTGATTTAGCTCTGTTTTACTTGTTGGGTAAGGAAGGAAAGTGCAACTTGAGAAGCTGTGTGAGGGGGATTGTTTGGAGGATCTACAGGGGTCTGAGCAGCCTCTTGCTATCTCAGGCAAGCTCTGCCTTGGCTACAAATAAGAGCAGGCTGGTGGTGGGGATGGCAGCTTGGTGAAGAAATACCCACTTACGGAAGGCTTATTTTGAGCTGTTCACAGCTGGTAATCCCTGTAACATCCTCCTGCAGCTCAGGACTTCCCCAGGTCTGCAGAACTGGGAACTTCAGTATGGGGAGAGTAAGTGCACTGTGGCAGGAATAATGTTTGTGGTATGAAGTAGGTGCAAGAATGACAGCTAAATGATTGAGTATGGTTAGTAAAATGAGAAAATTCACAGTACTTCTGAATTATAACTCTTTAGTTGCGGTCCCCAGAGCACTGATGTGTCTGTTCTCTTCATTGATGTATCCAAGGAATTTACCCATCATCTTTAAGATAAAGTTCTCACTTTCACCAAATGTGCCTTTTTGTTTGCACCTTTTTGAAGTAAGCTTTATGTAGATTCTGACTTTCAGCGTAAAGATTAGATCAGATCAAAGCCTGGGACTTCTTATTTACAGAAGAAGAAATGTTAACAGCTTTCCAATTTCACATTTCAGAGCAGCTTCCTCTTAATGCATCTGCTGTACACAGCTTGAAGTTTTCAGCTTATCCTGCTCTGTTACTTACACAATCCTTGTGGATTTCTTAAGCAATTTAACCAGAAGCAATAAGTTTAATGCACACAATGTAATCACTGTAGACAGCTAAACCAGCGTGTTCACTGCACATTGTGATCAGTGTTGTCTTTATACTCGTGCTTTACCTCTTCTGCTTTCAATAGGTCGGTAGTTTTTCAGGACTGACTGGTGTGGCTTGAAGAGGTTTTTATCCCATTCCGTGTCTGAGAGAGGGAAAGTGAATGTGAGGAGGTGGTGTTCTGTAACTCAACGTGGCTGGGAAGGAGGAATGACACGCAGGGAATTCCATCTAGCTGCTTTAAAAAGTACTTTTCCAAAGAGTTTGAAACTTTGGTGTGGTTTAAGGTCAGGGAACACTTTTGATGCCAAGCTCAAATGGATTTAAAAAGGTTAATCATAGAATGGCTTGGGTTGGAAAGGACCTTAAGATCATTCAGTTCCAACCCCCTGCCATGGGCAGGGACACCTTCCCCTAGAGCAGGTTGCTCCAAGCCCCTGTGTCCAACCTGGCCTTGAACACTGCCAGGGATGGGGCAGCCACAGCTTCTTTGGGCACCCTGTGCCAGTGCCTCACCACCCTCACAGGGAAGAACTTCTGCCTTAGATCTAACCTGAACTTCCCCTGTTCCAGCGTGAACCCATAACCCCTTGTCCTGTCTATACAGTCCCTGATGAAGAGTCCATCTCCATGCATCTTTGTAGCCCCCTTCAGACACTGGAAGCTGCTCTGAGGTCTCCACTCAGCTCCTCTTCTTTAGTATATTTGTAGGATGTATTCACTGATAACCGTCAAACATGAAATTTCAGGTGGCACTTGAGGTTGTCTGTGATGAAATGATGAAAATTGAGGCAATTTACGAGGAAAACCTCATTCCTACCCTGCTTCGCAGCACTGGGTCCTGTGCTTCTGGGAGGGGACTGTTCTCACCCAAGACAGACATAGCATGTTGCTTCCTGCATCCTGAAGGCATCTCAGTGATGTTGTAGACATTCTGCTTTTGCTTTTTCAGAGAAGAATCAAGAAATCCCAGCCAGAGAAGTGACTCTGTCTCAAGAAAGCCTCTTCCCTTGCAGAGGGGAGATTGTCATTAGTTGGAAGCTGTGCCTGGGGCTCTGCTTGACTTCTGGCCTCTGGCCTACGGAGTTCATAAATGCCTCCCTTTCCTTCTCAGCCCTGCATTAAGGGTAGGAAAACAAAACTGCATCCAGTGTGTCTGGAAACGGAAATTTCCCTTTCTGGGAAGTGGTGGTAGTTTCAGAACAGGTTAACCAGAAGGATAGTTGGGGAACTCATGACATTTGACGTGCTCAGCACTGAAGTCTCAAAGGTTATCAAAGGTTAAATCAAAAGACTATCCCTAACTTTCATTTAATGACAACTTGGGAGGGAAAAATGGGCATTCTTCAGTTGAGAAACATTTCCCTCTTCTAGAATTACAGAATGGTTTGGGTTGGAAAGGACCTTAAGATCATCCAGTTCCAAACAAGTTATTAAACTTCAGCATGGAAAACTGTCAAAATGAAAACTGCCATCCTTGTACTAATATTGGATTAGCCTATTTCATCATCTCAACCCGAGTTCATTGAAGTACAGCAGTTTGATATTCCTATTAAAGATACTTAAACCCCAGTTCCTGACCATGTTCTCATCCCTTTTGCACTTGAAGTTGGACAGCTGCTTCAAACACTCCTGCACTTGGCCTTGTTACCGTTACATCCCTGAAACTCAGAGCATGTTGAAGTCTCACGGAGTGTAATGCTTTTCTGGACATAGAATAAGTAATTATAAGTACTAAGAAGGTGTAAGGAAGGACAGTAGGAGCTGTTATGTGACCATACACAAGTTGGTATATGTTTAATTGCAGACTTCTATAAACCTTAAAGAGCTGTTTCTGCATGCTGCTTTCTGCTGTGTTCCTCTGTTAATTCTGTATCTCCTAGAGCACCAGTGTGATGGGGAACGGCTGAGGGACTTGGGAGGCTCAGTCTGGAGAAGAGGAGGCTCGGGGGGACCTTATCACTTCCTACTGCCTGACAGGAGGATGGAGCCAGGAGGGGGCTGGGCTCTGCTCCCAAGGAATGAGGGGTGGGACAAGAGGAAACAGCCTCAAGCTGCACCAGGGCAGGGTTAGATGGAGGTGAGAAGCAATTCCTTCCCCACAGGGTACTCAGGCACTGGGACAGGCTGCCCAGGGCACTGCTGGAGTCACCATCCCTGCAAGTGTAGAGAGGCCCTCGGTGCCATGGGTTAGTGGTGGCCTTGGCAGTGCTGGGGAATGGCTGGACTGGAGTGAAAGGGCTTTTCCAACCTGGTTGATTTGACAATTTTACGGAATTTTTTGGCTGTGGCTTTATATTGAGTCCGAGAGGGGGATCAATGCAGATCAGTATCTTAAGGGTGGGTTCCAGGAGGATGGTGTCAGAGTATTTTCAGTGTTGCTCAGTAACAAGATGAGGAGCAATGGCCAAAACCAAGTTTTGCCTCCGTATGAGAAGAGCTTCTTTCCATTGAGGGTGGCAGAGGACTGGAACAGGCTGCCCAGGAGGGTTGTGGAGTCTTCCTCTCTGGAAACATTTCAAACCTGACTGGTTGCTTTCCTGTGTGATCTGCTCTGGGTGTCCCTGCCTTGGCAGGGGGTTGGACTGGGTAACCTCCAGAGAACCCTTCCAATCTGAATGATTCTGAGATTCTTTTGTTGGGTTCCCTCCTCTTTGCTGCCATACCAGTATAGGTGTCTTGGTGGTAGCTTGTTGCATGTTGAACATGGTCATGATATTCTTCTTGTTGGTAGGATTTAGGGGGTCCAAGGTGGTCATTGAGGATCTACTATTGAGGACTGGAACCTGCTTAACAAGAATGAAGGAATGAGAGCAGAAGGCAGTTCACACTGACAGGACGTAAAAACCAAGCTGAGCTCTGTAAGAAGGTTCTGCAATTCCACAAGAGGAAATAATGCAGACCACAGAATTATTCAGCAGAGATGGGATGTTCCTTCTCCTGCTCTCACCAGCAAATAGTGAGATCTCTGAGAGATTCTCTTCTGTCTTCTGCTTTCGTTCTCATTGAGTTACAACTGCACACACACCAGCCTCGATGGCGTCCGTGTGGCTTGTGGTGAGCAGGGTGTGCTTTGTGTCCACACCTCTTCCTGCTGACTTCCCTACATGGGTCTGTTTAATGCTTCCATGTCCAAGCCAGCTTTTGCAGCAGGGAGTACAACATGGCTTTTGGCTTTGGGAGCCTTCCATTCATGCTGTTTGAAAGGCCTGAGAGAACCCTCCTCAGAAACTGCATCAACCAGAGCCTAAAACCAGAGACCAGAACTCTGATTGACGCTTGGTAGTTGCAAACGCTTGAAGCTGACAGTTACCATCCACTTTGTGATCTCTTGTCCTGGAAATCTGCACTCTTTTTATTGTTATTTTGTTGTGGTTTTTTTTTTTTTTTTTTGCCATCAAATGCCTCTGATCCCTCTGATTTGATTAAATTTCCTGTTTTTTCTTTGTTATGGTGTGCAGTGCCACAACTTGTTAAAGTAGGGTAGTCTTTCATAGCCCTGTTTCTGCATCTGTCCCTTCTGCTGTGCCTTGTATTCCTTAACTTTCTTCATAGAGTCACAGACTGGTTTGTGTCAGACGAGACCTGAAAGCTCATCCAGTGCCATCCCCCTCTCACGGGCAGGAACACCTACTAGAGCAGGTTGCTCCAAGGTTCCTTAATTTTAGTAGTGATGTTTAGTGTTTAATATTTTAGTACTCATACATTCGTCAAGTTTAAATAGGTGTCTAAAGACAGCAGAAACAGTGTTGAACCTTTAAGGCATTCTGTACAAGGAGAAAGTGAGTTTACCGCTTATTGGACTCATTGTACTCAGCAACTTTTGTGCTGTTTGGTCTCTCTTGGCACAGTTCCTGTTATTCAGGAGAGACATGGAGAAAGCTGAGGTGCTCAGTGATTCTCTGCCTCAGTTTTCAGTGGTAATCTCTCCATATCTCTCAAGCCCCTGAAAGTCTGTCAGTGAAGATCGGATTCAGAATGGCTTGAGGACACTGAACATAGGACCCAATGAGATCCATCCCAGGGTACCCGGGGAGTTGGCAGATGTAGTTGCCAAGCCAGTCTCAGTCATACTTGAAAAGATGTGGCAGTCCCAGTGACTGGAAAAAGGGAAACATCAGCCCATTCTCAAGAAGGGTAACAAGGAGGATCCTGGAAACCTGCCACGGAGATGCTGCAAGGGCTGGAGCAGCTCTGCTCTGGAGCCAGGCTGAGAGAGCTGGGCTGGTTCAGCCTGGAGAAGAGAAGGCTCCTGAAGGGGAGGCTTCAGAGCAGCTCCAGTGCCTCAAGGGGCTGCAGGAAACCTGGAGAGTGGCTTTGGACAAGAGGAATGGCTTTAACCTGCCAGAGAGGGGACTGAGATGAGCTCTTAGGCAGAAGCGGAAGTTCTTCCCTGTGAGACCCTGCAGACAGTGTGACAGCAGCATGTTACCTCTCTTGTTCCTGACTTGTTCCGGTCTCTGGGGGTTCTGTGTGTGGTTCCTTTCTGTTTTCAAGGTGGTAGACATGTTACATGGATTATGAAACCTCACTTGATTGCTGGACACTTGCTCTGGCATAACTTCTGGTTTCAGTTTGCCACAGACAGTTATTTCCAAACCTCACTTGCTGTGTTTTACCTCATGGCCTGTTGCTATAAGAGAGTGTTTTGACTAGGGTGAAGAAGAGTAGTCCCATTTTGAAGGCATTCTGGGCAGCGTTGTAGGAGAGTCCCTGCTGCAGGACAGCTTCCTTTCCCAGCTGGATGTAGCTGTGCCCTGTCACAGGGTGCTGGGAATTTCAGCAGCATCTTCCAGAAGCCCAGCTCTGCCAGCGAGGCCCTGGAGAGGACAAACTCCTCAGGAATCCTTCCAATGAAAGGGGATCTGCCTGCTCTGTGCTGAGAGAAGAGCCACCTTCCTTCCCCAAGGACAGCTTATCGGAGAGTGTCTCCTATAGATTATCCATGTATAAGAAGTTCCGGAGATACCTAAAAAGTTACAGAATCATGGAATCCCAGACCGGTTTGTGTTGGAAGGGACCTTAAAGCTCCTCCAGTTCCAACCCCCTGCCATGGGCAGGGACACCTTCCACTAGAGCAGGTTGCTCCAAGCCCCTGTGTCCAACCTG
>JAOEHY010041462.1:6548-17207 GCA_025447955.1 Psilopsiagon aurifrons
GTACAGAGAGCGTTGACCAAATACGGCTATTTTGCGCTATACAGGAGGTATCCGTCGCCATCTAGTGACGCCGCGTCGTGCCTAAGTCGGAGCCGGGCACTTAAGATGAGCCTTCCCAGGGAGAAGGTTGTGCATCCGGGCTCTTGCCAGTCTTTTCCAGAGGACTTGAGGTCGACAGACCTTGGTCACGGCTTTGGTGACTGAGGGCTCTCTCCTGAGGCGGTGTCCCAGACATGATACAAAGGCGTGTGCAAGGTTTGTGGTGGCACAGCTCTTGCCAGACCTGTGCTGTGCAGAGGTAGCACAGGTATATGTGTGCTCTAGCCTCTGCGCTGACAATTACCTGAGCAGATTTTGAGAGCACGTGGAGAGGAACCCCTGCTTATTCCATGGTGGAAAAAAAATTGTATTTGGAGAGCGCCATGCAGTGAATCTTACAGTGTAACAGGTCCCAGCGCTTACTGATCTTCTTTTCAATAACAGTATTGCGATTTGTCACAGTGTCATGATTTTTTGTGTTCTGATTTTTGTATGGCAATTGTAAAAAATACCTCAAGTAAGGCCTGATTTTACAGTGGTAAAACACAAGGAAGGCATAGTATCGACCAAAACATTCCTGCTTGTATTTCTGCTTTTTCTAGTGCTGTTCACTCTGTGGTCTCCTGCTGCTTAACTAAACTAGCTAACTCCATGGGGGAGCTGAGTTAGCCACTGTGGCCTGTCAGCAAGGATGAGCAAAAGGAAGGGCCCTGCAGGGAAATAAAAGAAAATTCAAATTCGTTTGTTTCCCAGAGCATGTTTCTCAGTGCCTAATTAAGTGCATACCTTCTTGCTGAAGTCCACAAGAAGAGCTGTCATTCAATTTCCCACTGCGAGAATATTATAGGGTTTGTGAATGAGAGGCAAATTGGGAAAATATTGTTTAGAAGCCACAATGGATTACAAGAGCAGGCTGTGCATGGAGGGTGGGCAAGAGGTCCTCTGGAAGGGGTTGAAGGAAAATGTCCCTCGTGAGGTGGCTCTCAGCAAAGTCAGAGAAAAATGCCCCGATCTCAAAATAGCAGGTCACGCACTGTAAGCCAGTGATTTATAGTTAGTGTGAGCACATATTGAGCCAAAATCATTCAGTCAGATAAACGTGGAAGGCAACTAAAGTTCCTTTAAGCCAGTGCTCCAGAACTTAACTATGTATCCTAATGGGGAAAAATTACAGCGAATAAGTCCATTCACAGTTAACTGAGAAACCCTTAATACTATGTGTAAAGAGAGACCCTACAAGGAACACATAAAATTCTATATAGGCATATGTCTACATACCAAAAGGCATATAGAAAAGTGAAAATGACTAAAGTCAAACTTTGGTAGAGGCTGCAAATGAAATTCAAGCGAATAGTAAAAGCTACCTTGGCCATATAAACAAAAGAAGTGGATACCTTATCAAACATAGATGTGGTTGCACTTCAAAGTAATGTAGGTCCTGCCCCAAACTACTTGAGTATTTGGCTCAGCATCAGTAATGGTAATGCCACAGTAAATAGGGGCAAAACCAAGGATGCTCATGAGAATGGGTATGGAAAGAAAAATTATCATCTGCAGGGTGAAACCAAATGGCAAAGAACTCAGCTCTCAAGGAGGTACAGCAACTGAGATAATAAAGCCAATGGTTAAAGTTTTAAGGCATTTACTAAAATGGATGGCAATACCATATATTAAAAATAATTAAAAATGTAGTAGTTATCTTCAATGAGAAAACTGATCCACTTCTGTGGATCAATTTTCACTATGATTCTAAATGTATTGGGATGATCTCAATTGCCTACAAGGACTCAACAGTTTATAAAAGGAATACCTGTAAATGGGAGAAATAGTTACTGAAGGTAGATTGTGACAAATTAACTTGGTATTTTTCTTTGCAAAGATACACGATGATTTTTGGAGAATGGAATTTCACTAAAGCAAATCCAGATAGATTTCAGTAAAGTCACTGACATGGTGTTATGTGGAAGTCAGTGTGATGATGTAGGGAAATCAGAGGTAAGAAACCAACTGAAGAACAACAGGAATAGCTGTACTTACAGGAGACTGCTCAGGCTATAGGGAGATGAGTTGTGTATCTGTGGATTAGGGATTGACTGCATTTATCATTTGCTAATGATTACATCCAAAGAATAGAAACAATTAATGAAATACACCAGTGACAGAAAGAAGGTACCTGGCATGCACAGTAGAACTGAATTGCCATAAAGCAAGGGCTCAGTTAACAGAAGTCTAATGCAACAAAGGCAAGGGACTTAGAGACTAGGAAGAATTTCTTCAGGTCCATCAGCTGCTGACAAAAGATGAAGAGAAAGGCCTGTCTGGTTTAGTCAACTGTCTATCACAGGATGTCTGAAGACCACTACTGCAACACCATCATGAAAACTCAAACCACATCTAAAGATCTATGTATAGGTGCTGCATTTCAGGTAGGTTAAAGAGAAATATGTATGCAACCATAGAAGCTGATACCTTATGCAGAGTATTTAGAACAACTGTCACAGTGAAGAAAGATTTAATGTGCACTGGGTGAACTTAGGAAAGAGGACCTTAAAATGGCCAAGGAAATACCAGTACTTACAGTGTAGGCCAGAAAGTGTCTTGTTTAGCTCAACCAGATGTGGTTTCAGAGGTTGACAAGGGGAGGGAGTAACTGGGGAAGGAGAACTATGCAAGCCGAAGGATACTACCTTGAGAACAAATGAATATAAAGTAGCTTCTGCTGAATCTAAACTGATAAAAGACATCTCACCAGAAGTTCTTTAGTAATAATTATGATATAATTATTATATAATAATTATTATTATTAATAATTATGAATTATTGAGGAGGGTGGAGACAAACAGCTGTCTTCCATCTACAGTTTGCTACCCTTTTTTGTGGCCCATGCTTGTTAGGTTGCTGTGGTAACACAGGTGGGAACGATTTGAGTTCCGAGTCCCATGTTTTCCAGCTTCCTCCACATTCAAGTTGCAGTTCTGCACAGTCTCAACATTCCCAATGAAAGCCATACATTAATATGCAGTACATTGGTGCACATGCTTAACTTTAAACACATATTGGTCACCCCTGATCTTCAGATTTCAGGGGAAAACCTGAACCATGAGTAAAGGGTGATGTGTAATGAAACCTCTCATTTAAATTCAGGCAAGACAATGCATACAAGCTTAACAGAAGGAAAGATATTGCTGTATTGTATAAACCAAATTTAACTCACTATACTGTAAATACTTCAGTGTATAAGGATAAAATATACTTTTATTATTACCAAAACCTGACCTCAGGTTACTCCCTACTAAACCAGTGGGAACTGAAAGCTTGTAAGTATCAGCACCCTTCAGGACTGTTTGTAATTCAGGTAAGTTGCAAATTTACAGATTCAGTGTTCTTTTGTTAATCCATGTTATAATTATGAGTGTGCCAGTGCATGCATGTTGCAGGTGTCCACTGACATATATATGTTTTTATATATATTTAATATACATATTTTTGTATATATATACTTCACTAAAATTGCTAAACTGAGGTATTATGCCATAGTAACTAATGTAGCAATATTCTACCTTGTTGCCAGGTACGCTATAAAATTTATAATCCTTTCAGTGATATTTCTCTACCAAAATTGTTATAAAGAAGTAATATCTGAAGATGTAGATACCACCATGGAAAATCCCTTTATTGAGAACTTGACAATAACAAGCTCAACACCACATGTGCATTTTATTAGAAGCTGCCTTCTGTATGAATCTTTTTCTCTAAATATCATTGGCCCTTTGTAGTATTGTACTTTGTACATGCACGATTTAACTGATTTTATCATTTGCAACTTGAATCAAACTTTGGAGTGTGCCAGTGAGCTGTGACCTTCTAAATGTCTTTGTTGCTTGGTGGAAAGGCTGAGTCAGTCATTGTGGGGGATTGTGGAGAATGGAAACTCAAAATAACAGATGGGATAGATTCAGCCCAGGTGTGGCTGCAGTTAGTGGCGCTCTAGAGCTAAATCTGAGCCAAGATTAGGCTTCTTCTAGGAGGAGGAAGCTGCCTTGGACTATGGCACCTGCGGCAACACTGTCTTGCCCCCATCACATCCAAGCTCCCACGTTAGGGTGCGGTAGGATGCTGGCATGGCATCTGGTGCAGTAAGACACATTTTCACTGCCTTTATTAACAGGTCTGAGCCTGTTCCAGTGCTACACAATTCTTTAGCTACAGAGAAGTACAGAAAATTCTTTAAGTACATAAAAGCTAAGCTATATTCAGACTTCAAAAGATGTGCCAAATTACAAAAGTCAACCGTTAGTGGAAAGTTCAGAGTAGAGAGAAAATTCAAAGGCCTCTTATTTTTAACCAAGAATGTAGCAGTTGTCTCAATTTCCCAGCTCAAACAATGTGGCAGGCTGGCGAGAGTGAGATATTTTCTATGGGCTCAGTTCCTACTATTGTTTACAAGCCAAATGTGTAGCTAGATAGTAATGGGTCAGCCCACTCATAGTCATGGCACAGGCATCTCTTACTAGTGACATGCCTGTGTATTAGAACAAAGAAACACGTGAAGGCAAGGGACTTACAGTCTTGTACCTTTCTCATGATCATTTTGGCAAGAAAATTTTGAGAAAAATGTAAGGGGTTCTCCAGAAAATTTTATAATAATTTTTTAAAAATGCATTTAGTGCTCATAACGATTTTTTTTTTTTTTTGCCAAGAGTTAAGCATCTAAGCAGTGATAGCTAAATAATCCTCTGAAAATAATGAATTTATGACAGAATCCAATGAAGCATAAGGGGGGTACTAGTTTGGCAAGAGTAGGATTATTGTCTGTTGTTCATATTGTCTTGCTTCTGCAGTTCAGAGTGATGAACCAAACTGTTTTAACTTGTATTTCAATATTCAGTTGTGTGTGTGTGCATGCACACATGCCTGCATCTCTGTGGCTATACATGCACATACATGCCACATACATCTGTTAGGCACCATATTTGCAGACCCATGCTGGATCTGAGAAACTGTTAGAAAGGTGGTTTTCAGACAGAGCAAGATCAAGCTTAGTCTTAAATTAAAGGAGATTGCAAGAAAGCGGGAATAAAGGATAAAGTAGAAATGCTCTCTTTATATCACTTGAGGCTCCCTAACTACCCCTATCCTCAATTTTAAGAGTGTTTAGGAACAGTGAAGACATAAAATTGTTTTCAGGAAGACCATAGCTGTGGACATGACATTGCAAAGAATGCAACATTTGTTTCCACTCAGCTTTACTCACAGCAATGGAACTCATGGGGATTGAATTAGAAGAAAAAAAAAAATTTGTATTTTATGTCCCTCCTTTTTTTATTGGTAAATATTACTTGAATAGTGAACATCAGTTAAATAAAACCTTCTAACATGAAGTTACTAGTTCTTTAATAACAACACAAATACTATTTGCGGCAATCCTCTTGAAAATTAATGGCTGCCAATGAAGATGGGAAAAGTTGTTTTTAGGGTGGGTGCAGGATGTCAGGTTCATTGTAAAACAAATTCGTGTAGGTAATTATCGCAGTGGATTTACCCTGAATTGTCATTAATGGGGTGCCAGCCTGGTAAATGAAGGTCATGCGGCAAAATACTTGGACTGACAACTGCTGTCATACTACTGGTTGCATTGGTTGAAGTAGTCTTACAAAGTCAACCAGATGCATGATGTATTTTATTCTCTGGTTTGCAATTGTGTTAGGTAATCCCAAATACACTAAAGCTCTGTATACAAAGCCATAGTCTGACCTATGTGTAAATTCAGAACAGTTTTACTGGGAATGTATATACAATAATGTCAAATTATGTTTTTGGCGTGATAGCTTTCTAATGAAAGTCGTTCAGCATCTTCTTCTAAAGAAATCAGCCTAACATGGTTAAGTAACACAATCATACAAACCTCTCATAAATGGATGGATAGTCTGTTGCCTGAGAAAGGAAAAGTCATGTTTTTTGCTTTATGTTCTAAGCCTACACAGAGTCTCGCATGAGACTTTTTGTACCAGCTAAAATCATTCATTGAGCATCTACTGTTCAGTGGCATATTCTAGCTAAACAGACCACATCCTGACGCAAAATCTCCTTCCAGCTCTTTTTCTTTCAATTTGGTGTAACTTTATGCTGAAGTCAGCTGTGAAATTCCATTTCTTCTGAGCTCATAATCTGTTCACTGTAGCACCCATGTCTGTTGATTAAATTTTGCCCTGACACCTGTATCTGAAGGCTAAACTTGCTTTTGGATCCTGAGAGTTGCCTCTTCAAGCAGGATTACTCTCTTTCCTCAGCATCTGCGCACATGACTTCTAAACCAGACATGGTGCTATCACTGTGTCTGAGGCTGCCCTGTAGTGTCACCTGGATACTGTTTTTGTCTGGGGCTCCTGTGGGCTGCTGGAGGGTGCAGACAGCCCACACTGCCTTCAAACCACTCTTACGCTGGCAGGGCAGTAGTTTTCAGTTCTAAGGCTCCTTAGAGATAAGATGGTACTCAATGAAGTGTGGCCCTTCTTGATTACCTCCTGTGGGTCCGCTGAGAAGTATCTAGAGGCCCATGGATCACAAGCTGAAAACCATCAGAGCTAAGCTTAAGCAACCCAGCAACTCTAGTCCACATCCTTGCCTTTTTAGGTGTCTATTCTTTGTATCAGTACTAGCAAGTAACTGCAATGTGCTCCCCAGTGCTGCTGTGCTGACACTGTATGTGAGGTACAATCTGTGAATAAATGAAAAGCCTTTACATTCTCTTCCAGTTTACGTACACACGTTACTTCCTGCCATCTTATTACATGAACATATCAAGCCATGACTCAAACCAGGCTGCGCTGTGCTGAAGATAGGGACCTGTTTTTAATAACTAACTCCCTGGGTTATAGCAAGTTACGCTGCAGTGTTATACAGTAACAGACAGAAAGCAGAAAGAATGAATTGGCAAATGTTTGTGGTTATATGGTTTTACTGAACATTGTAGTCAAGAAGGCCCATAACATATTAATGGAGTTTTTAATTCAGCCTGATATACGTCTTTTATCTTTTAATTCTTAAATAAATAACTCTATTAATGTTCATTCCAGAGTCTTGTGAATTTTATTTGCAATATATAACTCATTTGAGTGTTTGATAGTGTGTTGTCCCAGTTTCTTTTTCCTACATAGAAATAGCATTCATTGGCTTTACAGTCTTGCCTAGATTGTGGATATGAAGATCCCAAATCTTGGGTGGTGTAACTGTGCATTCCAAAGGGAAATCTGGCATCAACTGACAATAGTTAGCACTGAAAGGATAAAAAGTCATCATGATGAAAATCATCTTGAATCCGTAGGAAGGTTAATCCCAGCTGGGATTATCATCATGGTAGGTCACGGCCCTTCCCCTTCCCTGAGTCCCAGCAGAGGCAGCTGAGACCTCCCACTTAGAGAAACTGGCTGCCTAGTCCAGAAGACCTGCCCACAGCAAGTGTGGGAAGAGAAAGGAACAGAGGAAATGCTCAGTGACCGAACTCCCACAAGCCTCTGTGCAACAAAAACGGCTGAATACAGGAAGAGTGTTTGACAAGCACAAAAAGGAAACAGAGGAAGAGCCTCTCTGTGACCAGGGGACTGGTAGATATGCTTCCTTATGACCAGAAAGGTTGCAGAGAAGGGGCTTTTTGGACTTAAAAAAACCAAGTGTCTTCAAAGACAGAACAGACATGGACCATGAGATGATGAAGTAGGAATAGGTGAATAACTGCTGGAAAAGATGGTCTATCAAAGTTGCTGTCCGACTTGTATATTTTTCTTTCTCTCTTTGGTAATTCACACTACATGTGGGCTTGAAATTTCATAAACCCCAGTCATTCCTGAAGTGGAGACTTCCTCCTAGAGAGGGGCAGTTTGCTACAAGAACTCTTCACCACTGTTCCTTCCTTTGCAGTAGAGCAAAAATCAACCACCCTGGGATCTGGTTACCTTTAGTCCAAATGAAGCAAGCCCACATTTCAGTTCACTGAGTCCCCGGGACTTACCAAAGCAAGGTTCAGTCAACAAGCACTCCAATCCCTGCAGCCCAGGGGTGGGATTGATGCCAACCCACACCACTCAACAGAGGTGCTGAACATCTAAGAGGAAGGAGAGAAAAGTTGGAAACAGCAAGTAACACCAAGCTCTGCTAATAGAACCAAAGCCCTGAAACATCTCCTTTTTGCATTCCCCACGTTTGCCATAATGAGGAATTTTTGGGCAATGAATTAATTTCTGGTTCCAACTTGCTGCTTTTTCTCCAAAGTGTTCATTTGGTTTTTTTTTTTTTTTAATCCTGAAGCCAAAACTTTCCCCTGAATGGAAAGCTCAGCCCCCTCCTGGCTGTAAAATTTATAAAGAAGTATAAAAGAAGTGTAATATTTAAAAAGTAGTTTTGCTCTTTAAATTCATTAGATCAGGACATACTAGTAGCCCTTGTGATGGGCACTTTCAGATATTTATGAAATACAGAAGGAAAACAAACCTGTCCTTGCAAAATGAATACTCCTTCCCCCAGTAATCCTGCAAGCCGTGGCATTATGCAGGGACTGCCATGTCTCTCAAATTGAAATCACACCACTTGGTCTATTTTAACAACAGTGGAGGCACACAGGCCATAAGAAGCCAAAATTGTGCAGCAGAAGTCCAAATGCATGGTGCTGCCCTGCTCACCAAGCTGTGAGAAGCTACGTGGAATGATGGGTAATGCTTTTTCCCTGGCCTTTTGGAGAACTTTTCCAACATTTTTCCCAAAGCTTTTGAGAGCTTTTGAGCCTTTCCTCAATGCATGTGCCCAGTGTATATCTAAGGGAGTGTTTTTCAAAGGCTGCTAAGCACATTCTTGTCTTTCACCACAGGCCTTTGCAGAGCTCTTTTCCTTTCTGTCACAGCTGTTGTCCAGCCCAGTGCAGGTACAATTCTAAGCAAGCAGAGCTAGTCAGAGCCCAGCCTTCAGGCAATGACCAACCCTCTTCAGTCCCTCAGAGGTATATCCATGTCCTCAGGAGTGTCATCTTGCAGTTGCTTTGATACCACTGTCTTGCTGATGTCATTGTCTGCCATTGAAGTAGAAGAAGGTGGGAAGGGAAGAGAAAGCACTTTTAGGACTGAGAACTGGCAAGCTTAATAAAGCTTGCAAAAACCCTTGTGATCCACACCTCCACCAAAAATGCTTTGTTGGTTGACTGATCAGCATCAAGTGTTAACTCCTGGTCAGTAGCTGTAGGAGGGGGACACCTTCAGCACAGCAATAGACACATGCTTTGGACCATGAAGGTGTGCTCTGCTGTCCCTTTGCTGCTGCAGCTGCAGCTCTGAGGTAGTCTCAAGAGTTATATAGCTGCTGCTGATCAAGTCACATTGCAGCATAACTGCTGTCTGTCAGATGGCACTTCTTTCTGGAGCTCAGAAATGGCACCTGATGGGGTAAAGCTATTCCAAGTCCCTCCTCAAGCAACTGTTCAGTTTTAGTGTCCTTTCTTCCTGCCACAGCAGCAGCAGACAGGGTGAAGAAAGCTGTAGCTGCTGTTGCTTGAAAAATGAAGCAGAAGTTGCCTGCTTTGCAAAACTGATCTAATCATGGGAAAGGGCAGCTGCATGGACACTGACTGTGTGCTACTACAAATGTGGGGATGGAGTGGAGGGAGGGCTGTGAGGGCAGGCTGATTGGACTGGTCATCATGAAGTGGTTGCTTGGAGACTGCCCATGTGCCCATAGTGGAGATGCGCTATGCGGTACGGATGCAGCCCTGTGACTCCCTGGGGTCAGCAGCAGTGTGACAGGCATAGCAGACGTGGCCACATTGCCAAAAGGAGGAAATCCCCCAAGTGAAAACAAAGACTTTGTAACTCATTTCTTCCAAGCTGAACAGAAAGACATCTGTGTTGATCCAGCTATTACGCACTAGTCACAACAAAACCATTAGCTTGCAAGCAGCACAGACCCTGCTTGCTTTCTTTGGACTAACATTTAGAAACATGAGAGATGTATTTCCACTGAACTTTGCAAGCAATTTTTCTCTCAATGAGGTTTTTCAGGTTAACACTTTCTATAGGTAAGGTTTTGCTAAGAGAAGGAGATAAAGAACAGAGAGAGCCAGCATGACATCTCACTGCAGATCCTGAAGTTCAACACGGTCTCCTGATGAGTGCAAAAAGACACACCTTCATTTATTCTGGATATAGATGAGTGTCTGAGCTCTGGGGGTGGCTGGATGTGTCCATTACATACAGTTAAGTGTGAGAAAGACACTGCAACCCTGGAGGCCACCTGGGCATGAGCAGATCTGAATGGACGTTACACAGGAGCAGCCTCAGGTCACCCACCCTGCTCGAGACAAGGAGCATTATACCCACCTCATTCTCATAGCCCTGTGAGAGCTCAGTCTTCACCGCGGTTTGGAGCCAGAAACACCTGAGCCAAAGCACTGGTTACACTCAGTTTAAAGTCAGCTGGTGCCAAGCTCTGGGGTGCAGCCAGATTTTGGAAAAGAGCTTACATCCTGCTCCGAGTTGTATAATGTGTCTTTTCTTTTGCTTCACCGAAGCGCTTCCCGGCAGCTCTTGCCAAGTCTGTTTGATGTGGCTCCAATCACAGAACTAGTTCTCCAGTCACAAA
>JAOEHY010041463.1:0-28182 GCA_025447955.1 Psilopsiagon aurifrons
CCCCAATAACAAAAAAAAAAAAACAAACAACTTAAAAAATACTTAAATTACTTCCCCATGAGCAACAATTGCTCAAGGCCACTGTCTCATGTTGGGAAGTTGCTACAGTTTGCAGTAACTAAAAATATGCACATATATTATGTCTAAAACATGTAGTGTTACAATAGTTTATTACTGTGTTTAATAGATGGCTTTGAATTTGTTGTTCTCTTATAGGAATAAATGAAAATAGAATTTTTAAAGAACATAAATATTTGAAAATATAACATTTTTCCTGAGAATATTAAAAAAATAATTAAAAAAGGTGATCATAAAAATGCCTGCATCCTGCCAACACCATTAAACATGGTCAGAGGCAGACAGAAGAAGAGACAAAGAAATCACTACAATTGCTGACACTTGTTGTACCATATGCAAAGTCAAGACAGATGATATTTGTTAGAAATGAAAAAGACAGCAAATAAGAACATGAGATAAAAGAAGCTAATGTGAAAAAAGGTGGAAGTTGTTTATAGAACCTAATTGCAATGGTACATAGCTGGTGACACAAGAGGTCAAACAAGATAAAGCTAAGATAATTTAAAACCATCAAAAGATTTAAAGGATTTATATCTCTTTTGAGTGGCATCTTGAGGAAATCTGTGCTTTATAACAGAAATCTCCAGAGATTATAATGCCATTAGCAATACTTCTGTACAGCTAGAATTGTTTTTTCCTCTATAAAAATTCAGCTTTCATCAATACATTCTAAAACTTGTAAATTATTAAATTTTTATTATTATTTTAAAATAATAAATAAAATTAATAATTATTTTAAAATATTAAAAATTCTTTCTTTTAAAAGAAACAGAAATTAAAGATGTGCAAAAATGCACCAAAAAAATATATAGTAGTTATTTGAAAAATTTAACTTATCTTGCTTTTGTGCATTTGGGAAGATTTGTAGCAGTGATGGACTTTAACTTCCACTGTCCTAAACCAAAGTCAATAGGAGTTCCATTTAAGCCAGGCCTCATTTATGTAATAACCCCTCTGCAGGCATATTTAAGTCATCCATAATGTGCTCAGCCCTATGGATTTCAGCCAGTCTATATCGCAGGGTTGTTTTGAGAGAAATAAGGACTGCTAGTGCTCAGAAGGTAGAATGGGCTTTTTGCTGCTCTGATTTGATTAGTGATATACTTACTTTACATAGGGGTTTTGCAAAATCAGAAGCTTAATTTTAACATTATGAGACCTGTAAGGGCAAGAGGGGTAAAAGCCAATCAATACTTATGTCAATTTTAAAAATGTTTAGTTTTCATATTGAGACAGTTGAAACACATTTCTTCACTAAATTTTACTTCACCTGCCTCTTTGATTTGCTTATACCTAGTTTTCTAAAGGTAGACACAATGCATCTTAAAGATCTTTTCAGCATAATCTAAAGAAGCCAGGGTCATACGTATACCAGGCTAGGACTTCACACAAAAAAATTATAGTCTCCATGTCAATAGAATAATAGCAATGCATGAGAGTCTTAGATAAGTAATTAAAGAAAGATTTTTACTCCTAAATCAATGTACTTCTATATGCTCACATTAATTCATTTTATTATTAATTCATTAATTCAAGATAATTATTAATTATGATAGTTAATATTACTAATTAGTCATACACAATATATCAATTAATATATAAATGCATACAGTAATTCTTCTAAACCACTGCCTAAACTTGGTACACAGTAAACAGCTAAATTAAATAGCAATGTCAGAGATCAAGAACTTTATTCTTAGGAAAACTGTTATTAAGCAACATCATACTCCCTTAAATCTCTGGGGTTCATTTACTATGCAGGCTATAGCTGGGGTTCTTCGTGTGGTATCAATAAAAAATAAGCTCAGAATCTTCTTCTGCATGTAAATGCTTCAGATTTAACCCTCAAATTCATGTGAATCAGGTCTCCTGTATTATTACTGGCAGTTACAGCCACAGGCCTGTTAGCAGACTGTGTAGGACTAAATTGCCACTCTGATCTCTCTGAGGCACTGGTCATCCCATTTGCTAAAGGCTGTGCCTTGTTCTTGCTGGGATGAGCTATGATGTGTTTCAGAACAACGGACCTTTCTGTTCCGAATCTTCAGGGCCTTGCTAATTGTGCTAACTGAATTCAATATGAGTCTATCTATTGACTTAAGTGACTGTTAGATGTTAGCTTTCCTTAATCCTAACAATGACTGACTTCCATCTGACATTGGGGTGGTTGCATATTCTGTTGGGGCTTTTTTTAAATATCCTGCAAGCATATTTTGTAAACCTAATATTGAAATACTTCCTCCAGGCAGTATTTTGATCCCATCAAATGCAAAATTGTGTTTGCTTGTATATGCAGGACTTTCACTTTAATCAATAAAAACAAAGATGTGAAAAACTTTTAGTCCAAATAAGAAAATACAAGAACTGCAACACAAAATTACAGTTACAGAGCCTCTAACTTAAAATAAGGTACTTATCATAGATGCTGGATTTCTGAATAACAATGTTTTTAATATTCACCTCTTAATGACGAAAAAAATCCAGTAAATTGTCTGTAAAACAGAAAGAGGACCATATTATTCACCTGATGTGGCACATTATTATGCAGGCAATCTCAATAAAACCCAGCCTTCCACAAGGCCTATCTTGCAGAAGCAGCAAAAGACAGAAGCCTTTAGGATCCATGCACCTTCTGCCCCTGCCTCTGCTCCCCACCTAGGGTGCTGCCACACCAGACTTCAGCTAATGACGTGTTTCCTCTGCTCTAGGATTCCTGTCCTGATGAGATTTGGCTCTGTAAGAATATACAGCGAAGATGAACTTGCGCAGTGCACAGAATTAATGGAGACACTGGAACAGGTTGCCCAGAGAAGTTGTGGCTTCCCCATCCCTGGCAGTATTCAAGGCCGGGTTGGATGGGGCTTTGAGCAAGCTGGTCTAGTAGAAGGTGTCCCTATTCGTGGCAAGGGGATGGCTGCCCCGTGATGGACATCGCCAGCTCCAGCCAGCTCCAACAGCCCCATCACAGAGCATGGCTGAGCCCCTAGCAATGCTTGCAGTACCTCTGGGAAAACCTGTAGAAGCAGGAGTGAAAATGTTGTGCAGCAACTCTGAGAGAGGGAAGTAATGCAAAGAATGTGTGAAGAGTAGCCCTACGGACAGCCAGGATAGAGCAGGAGGAGGAGAGGAGCTGCTCCAGACATCCCAGCAGAGATTCCCTGGCAGCCCCTGGGAAGAACCACACTGAAGCAGATATCCACACTGCAGGCGAGGGAGGACCGCAAGTCACAACAAGCAGACAGACCCTGACTATGGGCCATGAAGGACTCACATGGGAGTGGGCTTATCCCAAAGGACTGTAGCCCACAGGAGAGACCCATGCTTGGGCAGTTCATGAAGGACTGCAGCCTGGGAAAGACCCACACTGGGGCAGGGGAACAGCATGAGAAGGAAGGACCAGCAGGGAGGAACTCCAAGGACTGATAAACCCACATTCCTCATCTCCTTGTACCACCTGGGTGAAGAAGAGCCAGGATTGAAATAGTGAATTTGAGCCTGGGAAAGAGGGAAGAGGTTATTTTAGTGTTCATCTTCTTGTTTCCCACTACCAAATCAGTAATTAAATATGCACTCTAATTGGCCAGAAATTAAGATCATTTTCATCTGCCCACAACTGTAATTGGTAAGTGATCTCCCTGTCTTCATCTCCACCCACAAGCTTTCTCATTCCTGTTCTCCCCATTTTCTTCCCCCATTCCATTGCAGGAGAAGTGAATGGCTGGGTGGGAGTTTGGCTGTTAGCCAAGGCAAGCCCACCACACACTCCTTTACATGAACCATCAAGAAACAAAGGTATTCCTTCAATAAAAAAGAAAAAATAATGTCAAGGAAGCAATTGAAATGAAAAGGAAAATTACCAACTAATAGAGCATCCAAAAATTACGACTAATTATTAAACTTGTAAAATGGTAATAAATGTGAAAGGGTTTTCCCATGGCTTTAAATTAATCTGACAGGATCTTCTCTGCCCCACAGAAATTTATGCTAATGTTGGCTTGTGTTTGGATTAAACCGGAACTGGCATTAAGAGAAAAGTCAATTCCACGAAACTCAATCACAGATTTTGCCCACAGCTCTGAGCTAAAAAAATCCTTATGTAATGTGAAATGAAGAAAACTTCGGTTATATTCTTAAAAAAAAAAAAAAAAAAGAAAGAAAGAAATTTGGAAGATAATTGAAAGAGTAACTCTTCATGCAGTTCTTAATGATACTTTTCACCAAACTTAGAAATGCTTCTTTTGTGCCATCTCCAAAATACAATATTTTTCCTTAGAAATAATGACCCAGATTCTAGGGTGTTTGCCTGCGTGTAAAACTTGATGGAAATCAAAGAATGTTTTGCACACCTACAAAAAGTGAGCAACATTTTAAAGACCATGTCCTCATTTTAACCTTACAGATAACTCAAGAAGAAGATATTATTTCCTTTTTTTTTGTTCAGGCACATCATTATCTAGGGCTAGGGTCTGTGTTTGAAAGTATTTCTTCTTCAGACATGTGAAAAATGTGGTATTCTTCATCCATTTGAGAGCAGCAAATTGTACCTTTTAATTTTCTGATGTCTCAAGAACAAGAAGCCATACGTAATTGCTTGTGCAAAAGTTTTTGCTTTCTCCAGCAATAATTCTAATGTTATAAATGCTGCATAGCTCCCTGGGAGCACAGAAATCCAGCAGAACTCAATGGATCCTAACTGCCTAACATTCATATTTAATAAGATGGTCTCTGCTATGTGTTGTAAATAGAAAGTGACTTATTTACTATTATTGTGAGCCAATGCTGTATGATTTTGTTGAAGGTAAGAGTGAGTAAAAAGGTATTTCTTTGCAGCTTTATTACAGCTTTTTAGGTTCATGTAAGTCCCAGGGAACTCATATTAAGCAAAGAAGAAATTCCTGAGTATCCTTCCTATTGAAACCATTATGTTCCTTTCAGCTATAATACTGAAAATGTTCTTTGTACTTTGCAAAGGGAGATGAAAGGATATTTTAATAAAAGGATGACCCTCTCAGTAAAAATGTCTATTTTCCCCATGTAGAGCATGTAACACCTGCTGTATCCCTATACAACAAATGATTGATTCTGAATCACTTTGTATGGGAGAGTTACCTTGGGAACAAAACCGTGTACCAGCTGTGTCACAGCCCTCAATCAATAATTAGCTGAACCGGTCCTCAAGCAAATATAATGCCACTTTATCTCAAATGCCAGAGATTTTTAGATCAAAAGAACGCAGCTTTGTATTTAAGTTTGTAATTCTAAGTCCTCAAAAAGCTGCAAAAGTTCTTATGGGATAAACAAAAAGGAAATCTGATTCCATGGCATACATGTTTAATAAACTGAAATGGACAAAAATTGCATTTTGTACTTGCTCACTGAAAGGTTTATTTTACCTTCAACGCTGATGAAACAGACCTTCCTATAAAATGTGGCCCGGCTGCTGGATGAATTGTATAATAAAGTTTTATTCTTAAAACATAAAAAGATAAAGGCAAGAGGCTTGATCAGCTCTTGAGCACTCCATATTTTGCAAAATAACTTTTATTTAATTAAAATGCAAATTAAATTAATTTAGGATCCTTTATTAGTGAACCTAGTATTGCTAAAGCAGCTCAAGTGGTGACTTCACAGAAAGACATTTTCATTGACCTCAAACTCCTGAAAATTACTGTGGTCTTGAGAATTTACTCATAAAATAGAGCCTCAACAGTGAAAGCTGAGTTTCCTCATAGGGACTTCAGCTTTTCTGTAGATTTACAGGTCTATAGTAATTCTTTGAGACTACACCTTCTGTTATGAGCCTTGATGCCCTGGCATAACTACAGAATAGGGTGCAGGGGGTGAAATTGCAATGACTTATTTCCAGCCCACATCCGTTTCTCTTTCACACATCTGGGCATCAGTGACAGCAGCAACTTTTTGAATTTTTCAAGATTAAAAAAAAAAACTTAAATATGCAGCATCACAGCAGCCCTAACGGTAACATCACCCATGCAGTTATGAGTAACAAATTACAACGAGTTCACTCTGGAATTCTGGAGCGAGCTTATTCTTTGAAACAGTTTTCGCAATTTTCTAGTATCATAGGAAGAGTTATGCTAGAGAGGACCTCTGGAGGTATTGTGCAGTCTCCTGTACAAGCAGACCACAGTTGCTAGCTCTTGCCCTTAAACATTTTTGTGATGTACCCTCCCCACCACTATGGTTTTTTATAAATAAAAAAATGGATCAACAAAGTTGATGCAGCACAAAGTGGAGATGAGTAGAAAACACGAGAGTGTGAATAAGAAGACAGGTAGCAGGCATGTTTTAATCAGACAACAACCTTGATGGCTGAAATGTGGAGAATATGAAAACCTAATCAGTTCACCTTCTATCAATCTTCTAACTGAGGTGTGACAGATAGTCTCGGGGAACAAGATTTCTTTCCTCTCTAGTTCCAGCTTTCCAGTTTCAAGCAATGGCTTGGGGATATTTAGCCACTGTCAGAGGTCACACTCTTCTTTAAAGTCAGCACTGCTCCTTCAGTATAGTGCAGATATAATCAACTTTGATACATGATTTTGCCTGACAGTGCGGATTATCTCGAATGAGAAAATTAGTCACCTGAGGCATTTTTTTACTGTTTTCTGGGTTTCTGGAGGTGTAGGAAATATCAAAAGAGGCTTTTCCATGTGGAAAATAAACAACTGTTTGTTGTCCCTTTAAACAGAGACTATTATGAAAAAGATAGTATTTTTTTTTAACAGTAAGTTGCAGAGCAGAATAGCAGTGCTCTCTATCAGTTCTAGTTGTTAGTACTACCCTCTGCCTTTCTAAATACCTCTGTATTTGAATGTTTGGGTGCTTAAGAAATGCTCACACGTAATATGTCATCCACAGTCTGTTGACTGATAGAAAATATTGCTAAATATTGCATATTATTTATATGCAAAGGAAGCAAATAATCTACAATTGAAGAGATAATTTGCTACTAAGAAGCTACAACAAAGCTAAGGAATAGTCAAGTCTGTAAAGGGTGACTTAGGAAAGGATTGTGACTCACAGTAGCAAATTCTGGAGTGAAGTAGTCCTCTTAGTGAAGGCCTTTTCTACATTTCTTTCACAGGAAAAGACTCCAATTAAGATAAAGGCACAATTTGTATGTTATTCTAAACTGAAAGACTTAATATTGCTTTAAAAATCCTGGACATTTTGAAACAGTTGACAGAGATGAAAGAAGTAACATGTAGAGGTAAATTTTTATCTTTGATGACCTGTCATGAAATGTGTTCAGTACCAGCTGCTGTGAATTAAATTTCAAAGTTGTTTTTGACAGCATGTTCCAATTATATCCTTATTGAAAGCCTAGATTTTTGGTAGATTGACAAGTTTCCTTTTTATTTTTACCTTCTAATGAGCAAAACAATCTGTTACAGTATATTGATCCAGCTTATTTATTTCTGGATATTTAAAATATGGTCTGTTGTCCTTCTTCTCAGATACTTTTACCACTTGCAATACAGCAAAAACTCTAATTGCATTTGTAAAACCACAAGGGGAAAGGCTGCTTTTAATTCTTTGAAAGGATTTTTTTTTTTTTATTATTTAAGAGATATGGCCTTGTTTCATGGGGGATAATTGTGTTCAAACACATATTGACCACTTTACCCAGACACACTAAGGGTCGTCAAATCCCTCAGGAAACATAATAGACCATATAGTCTACTTAAATGTCATAGATTATGACTAATATTTAGATACCATCAACATCTGTTGGCCTGGTTCTAAGCAGCACATGAGGATCTGCTTCAGCATACTACTGTTGAAGAGTCATCCTATGACAGCAATAGTAACATATGCAGGCTGTGGGAGCCACAACAATATCCATTGCATCCATTTCGTTTTGAAGTGGGATGCCATCAACAGAAGGGAAATTGGAATGTAGCAAAAGGATAGGAGACAACAGACATAAACAGTAGCAGGGGAAATTTTGATTGGGGGAAGAAATCTTTTCTAAAAGCAGGTTTAAGCACTGCCCAGAGAAGTGTTAGAAGCACCATCTTTGGAAGCTTTTAAGGCTGCCTCAGACAAGGCTTGGCCAACCTGATCTAGCTTTGTAGTTAACTCCACTTTGAGCAAGTGACTCTACAAGAAGAGCTTCCAGCCTAAATCCTTCTCTGAGTCTAAGATTTTTTAAAAAGAGGCTGTCAATGGAATAAACCACCTTCCTGGCCAGCATGGAGACCATTACAAACATCACACTGAAACTCCAGAATGCAAGCCTTTTATGGGAAAGAACTTCAGAAAGGCCAGAAAGGAGCTAGCATGGCTGAACAGTTGTAAGGAAGAGACAAGTAAAAGCCAGAGCCTCTGCAATCCTTCAGAAATGAGGAAAATAGGAAGGATGGTGAACACTGCTATAGTGAATGTAAACGTATCCTAAGACTGCCCACATGGTGTATGGGTACTAATTTTTTAAAAGCACCAAAATTAACAAAAAATCCTTTTTGAATGCTTCAGAAGATGGAAGGCAAAGAGAGAATCAACAGAAACAATAAGTGATGTGGATACAGAAGGGACAGATAAAAAAAAATAAACAATTATAGAAAAACTACTTATCATCAATTTATTATTTCTGTTTCATTTCCAGCTTGGCACAAGGAGTATCAAGAAATTGTACCATGATTCCAATTCAGGGATATAAATTTGTTCTGAAATTTAAGATAGGAATGCCACAGCAGAAAAATTCCCAGAATAAAAATTCATGAGATTAAAAGAAGGACACAGTCCTGAGATAACAAAATAAAAATGTGCCAGACTGTGATTAATGGTTATAATCTATGGAGTGCAGATGACCTGGGTAATTCAGCAATGGGTGTTGAGTCTTAACTGTGTTGATGTTAATGACATTCTATTTTCATTTAGCTTGTTTTTTGTGTTGATTTAATAGTGGCACAGGATATTGATGCTATTGCAGCTAAAGGAGAATACTAATCAGATAAATTAGATTACAGTCATAATATGAATTTCCACCTGTGAGAGCATTTGAACTTCCATTCTGTAAAACTCTCAAAAGCAGATTTCAAAAATACATCTCATATTACACATTAACATATGCACATGCTCATGGAACATCATTAATACTCCAAGACTGCATCACGTCACATTCTTGTCAGGAAATATTTCTGCAGCAGTTGTGTCCTTGCTTGTTTATATTGTAGCCTGTTTGTTAAAAAGAGACTCACTCAACCTTTTTTGCTTGTAAGCTTATTAATAGAGTATTTACTTCACATTTTCAAAGATTCAAAGATGAACAGAATAATGCAATCACTCTGTTAAGGCAGCAAAGACTCTTGGAGAGCAGGAAGACCTAAATACTTGAAATAAACAAGAAATAAATTCTGTATGCATGGTAAAAGAATATTTTTGTTTATTCCAATGGGATAACAGGTAGGCAAGAATCAAACTTCAGTAGTATGTGTCATAGATTAGATTTGCAGATAATTCTTAAAAGCATGCAGTATTTTCCATCTGCTCATGCAATGAGACAGACAAGCATAAGAACTTAACCATATGCCTTGATGTTGGGAAATGCTAAACAAGCCCAGCTTCCATTTAAATTTAAGATGGTTCCTCAGAGGTAAAAAACTTTGTACTATGGACAAGGAGATAGCAAAGTTCAAGCTGATGCAAGAAAAACTTAGTATGGCTTCATCTAATACAATATCACCTCAATGTGTTAAAAATAGATGAACTATTACCCGTATGTTAAAAAAATATTGGGAATGGATAAACCAGATAATATCATTGCCAATTTTACTTTTTTAAAGTGAACTATGTATACCTAATTATTTCTGACAGAAGCTTACAAAGTTCAGCTTTAAATAGAATATAGTAACTTTCTTGAGTATGATACATGACTGTACCATCAGTTATCCATCTTCCATTTGCTGTTTTCAACATTCAAAGATGAACACAGAAATCATAGAATCATAGAATAATTAGGGTTGAAGAGGACCTTAAGATCATCTAGTTCCAGCCCTTTGCCATGGGTAGGAACACCTCACAATAGACCATGTTGCTGAAGGCTCGGTCCAGCCTGGCCTTGAACGCTGCCAGGGATGGAGCATTTACCACTTCTTTGGGCAATCTGTTCCAGTGACTCACCACCCTCACAGTAAAGTAAATTCACAGATTATATTTCCTTTTTATTATTATTCTAAGTGTCTTTATTTTGGAGGAAAGAAAACCGAAACAGTGCTACTAAGCTTAGCCATTTTTTTTTTTTTTTTCTAAAAAGTAATTTGGTTATTTTTAAAGAAGCAGAAGAGTGCACCTAGACCACTATAAAAGGAGATAAGATATTGAATATTGTGGAGATCATTGCTTGAACGGAGTGCACTAAAAATTAGTTTGGTTAATTGAATCTACTGCTAGAAAGTAGTTCTAGGCCCCTTCCAATTAAAAAAAAAAAAAAAGCAGCTCCAGTCATATCTTATGCAAATTCTGTCACAGGTCAACAAAATATGTCTGCTAATATTGCATCTTGTTCATAGAAAGGTATTCCATACTGCAAACTAGATTTCTCTTCTTTATTTTAATTACATCTTCTTTATCCTTATTAATGCTTCTCCATTTCTTTTTTTCTTTTTTCATGTTAATGTGTTTCGACTAATTTCAGAATAAAGTCATTGCTTTTAAATACAATGTATGGGCTGTTAATGCTTTATTTTGTCATGTATCTTTTCAGAAGAGAGATCATTTTAACTTCTCCGTTTTCAAATCTCTCCTGGATGCCAATACTTGGTAGCAAGAACAGCCAAACAAAATAGCGCATTTAGTGTTGTGTTGCTTAACAATCACTTAAAGAGTGCCTATTCATTTTCTTGTGTGTGATGCAGCTTCTCTTCATGTGCCAAAGAAGACTTGACTCATCGCACTGCATGCTTTCAATTTTTTACCATTCCCTAGTCTCTTTCGGACTTCGTACTGCTGAGAGGATACCCGTGCAAAGTTTAACCTTTTCTTCTTTTTGTCGTACTAAATAGTGTGGCACAGGATTTCACAAAAGTTTGGATGAGAAGGAACCACCAAGCAGGGCTATTTTTGAAACTAAATTGGGTGGATCAGGTTCTGCTGGTGAGTTTGGAATATATCAAAGGATGAGCATAGTATCACCTCTCCAGACAATCTCATTCTAGTTTATGTTGAACTCCCCCTGAAGATTTTTACTTATTATGTTCAACCAAAATGCTCCCTATTGCAATTCATGTCTGGTGGCCTTTCTGTGGACACTCTGAGAAAAGCCGAGCTCCACACTTCATGTCACCATAGGGGAAGACTGAATGAAGAGCCCCTCCTTCATGTCTTCAGTTTAGAATAATTTTGCAATAATTTAAGTGATGAAACATTTTTGCCTTTCAGAAGAGCACGCAGATAAACTAACCACACAGAGGCATGTACCAAGAAACAAAAAGAGGAATGTAAAATGCAATTCAAATGTATTTTTCAATACTTTTTTTATTTGGGGAAGTATATAAGTAGTTGTCATTTGTGTACCTTATATCACATATTCATCATTAGAATTCAGCATGGATATACAGGAATCAAAGACTACCAATTTAACAATTTTACTTGTAGTATTACTGTGTACTGCAAACCGCTGTTACAGAGCCGTGAAAGCTTCCTGCCCCTTTTATTTAGTTCTCACCACTTTTCCACTCTCCAAAGCCCTCCTCTGTCTCACAAATATTTGGATATATGCCTTAAAATGAGAGAGCTGAGTTTGTCTTTATCCTATGGGTAAAGTAATGAGCAGTGAAATGCTGTTTCAGAAAGAAAAAAAAATGGTCTAGAAAAAAAACAGTAGAAAAATCTAGAAAATGCCTAGTACTAACCTGAGATCAGGCTGTAATAACTCTGATTACCTTCCTTCCCATGAGAAAAAGTGTCAGCATTCTCCACTCATGGGAGGAAAGCTCTGCTAAGAAGAAACTAACTACAAATCAGAGCAGAGCTTTGTGAGAGACTGCATTTTTCCACACAAAACTGGTATCAGCTCCAGCAAAAAATTATGTGACCCCAAGAGGACTACAGGAACTGGCAGTATTTTTGCTTTTCCTTTTGTATTTTGCATCACTGTTTACTGGGCCCCTCCAAACAGACTTTGTTTATAGCTTGCCAGTATGACCAAGCAAAGACCCTTCTAAAGATATTGCGCACTCAAGGTATTGGATTGCAGTCTTGACTGATTTATGTTGCTATTCACCAGTTTAGAAATAAAGCTCAGGTGACCAGATTGTTGCTCTGAGCATTTTGTGCTGATAAAACTGCGTCCTTATGCACACCAGGCAAATAAAATTGCATGTAGGAACAATGTTGTTAAGAGCAATTTATAGGTTCATACGGGTGTATTGCAACTGACAATGTAGTGCAGAAGAGACAGAATACCTACAGTGATTCTGTTTTCTTTAAAATACTTCACTCTTCTGAGTATTTCGTCAGAGAGGTACTTTCCTCCCTAGCACTCCTGGTGAAGCTCCGGGAAAAATAACCATCAACAGAGGCAACATGGAAAGGATTCATGGGGAGCCAAAATGTGAATTGCAGTTGTTTGTGAACAGCCACAATGCCTCATTGCAATTCTTATTCACCACTCAGTCAGGTAGCAGTCTTTAAAGGCTTTTTTAAGTAGGCAGCTCTCATGTGGTTAAAGATTATAAGAACATTCTTTAAGCATCTGCTATCTGCCACTGTCCTTATTGTCTCTTTCCCTAACTCACAACACCCAAGTACCATCCTCCCCCAGTCTCCCAAAAGGCAAAATATGCAAAGGAAAATAAACCTGAAGAATAAAAAACAACGCATAAAACTAGCTTGAGGGATATAAAATCAAAGCAAAGGAAGGGAGAGTCAAAAAAGTAAAGCTGGAGAAAAAGCAGGGGAGCCACATACCCTTGTCCTAAAAAACTTGCATTCTCTTGAGTTGGCTTTAATATTATTTATTGAGCTTTCCATCAGTTCACAGAGACCAATGAGTGCAGTTCTAGTGCAACACTACTAAAGATGTTTCTTCCCTCTTCCCATGAAATTGTATGGATCAAAGAGGAATCATTGACTTCACAGATTCAAAGCACTGTACAAGTTCTGGCCAATGCATTTTCAAACATCTGTATGAATCACATATTTGTTAACTGCATCCGCTTCTAAAATTAGAGGTGTTAATGTTTTTTTACGTCATAGGTAAAGTGAGAAGAGGCAGAGAGTCTGCTGTTCTGGTAGGTGTTTTACATGGCCAGAGCTCTGCTGGTGGTACTCTGCATTGCGCACTCATTGTGCTTTTTCAGGATCAGCGCTCTTTCACTTTCTCACTTTAAGTAGTTCTGGTGTCTTGCATAAGCAGCCATTCTTCTAGCTCTCTCAATCTCCTTCTGAACTGTCCCATTCTTGATAATATTGATTTGCTGTGGCAGCTTTGGGGATGGATTGTAGGCACAGCAATGGAGAGCAGACTGTTCTGACTCACTGGGCTGCCACAGCAGAGGATAAGCATTTACCTTGTTCTGCTGTGCTACAGATAGGACAAGTAATTTCAGTAATTAAATTGAACTTTTTATCTCTCTGAAAACAATACCCAAAGGGTTTCCCTATGAAAAAACTAATAATGTTTTTACTACTTTCCTTCTGGCAACAGCTCACTGCGTATCAGTAATTCTCTTCCCTCACAATGTATTGCAAGACAGAGGAATTCACCTAATTCACTGGAAAGATGGACAGTGGTGTCCCATAGACATGAAGAGTGTAATGAGTCTGGGTAGTGCTATGGACAACTAAGGAATGCCTTCAGCTGAGCACTAACGCAGTATTACGTTTGGGATAATCTAGTCTGCATCCAGATATCTCATTTTGCCTAATATAGAATACCTCTGTGGACCTGTCAAGTGGAAGAATTTAATTACGCTGAGATGAACTGCAATTATGGATATCTGTAGAGGGGAGAAGGAAACAAATCCTGCCTGATTTAGGTAAATCTATGCATCACTGTAGAAGACAGACTCTGAAGTTACTTATTTCTCCATCTCTTCTGCCAACACCTCTAAAATAATCTGAGATATTCCCCTCCGTAATATTGTCAATATTATTTGTTTAGATATATGTTGAAGTCTGACTGAAATTTTCAAATGCCTGTTTGCCTGGTCCTTTTCACTAAAGCTTCTATGACAGACAGTGGATTTGTTGTCAAGACAAAAGCCATTCATTGAAAATACCCAGTGGACAATGAAAACCCTTATTATTTTGGTTGTTTTATCTTGTAATATGCTGTTGATTTCAGTAAAGTCTAAGAAATGTTAAGGAGATAGCTTCATTCTCCAGAGTAAAGCACTTCATTCACAAAGTTAGGGCTTTTCCCTCTGATGGCAGATACAAATTTTGTCTGCTTCCCAACTGTATTTGTATTTTCCACTGGATACTGCTCCAGGACTTCTAAATTGTTTCACAGTTCAAGTTGAAGGAGATATGCAATAAAGGCCCATTTCAATGGTAATAAAAATAGCTTCTAATGTGGAACAACTTATTACAAATCAAGACGTCTGTTCACATTATTATGAGAGTCTCAGTCCAATTACATTCACTATAAATTATGCAAGAACAATTGCAATAAAAATGTGCACATTTAGCTCGAGGCTAAATCGAAGATCTGGTTTGTGTTCATTCTGAGTTCTCAAAGAATTTTCTAAGATACAAAAATCTACACTTAATGCAAAAACATACATAAGAAATTCTATTTAAAAGCCATCTTAAATACAACTTTGCCAATATATTTAAACCTTGTTTGGCCACAGAAAACAGTAAATACATCTAGGGTTTAAACACTATCTTTGAACAAGGAACTGGGCCACATCACACTGTCCTAGACAGTTAATTTTCCAGAATAATATTTATCCACTTATAAAATTGGTACTTGATTGGCATAGAATTGAGGAACATTCAGTGTAAATCCACTATTTTATGCAGCCAGATCACTGGTGAATTTAACCTACTGATTAAAAATATTGATCTCTACATAGTCTGCACTCATTGAAGCGACAAAGGATTTTTTTTTTTTTTTTTTTTGAAGGCATTAGTTAGCAGGATTGTAGATTTACAGAATTTTATAGGTTGGAAGGGACCATGAAGATCACCTGGTCCAAACTCCGTCTTAAAACAAAGCCAACTTCATTGGCTTCATTCTGGCTTATTCAGTTTCAGTATTCTTTGACCTTCTTCATCACAGGAGTGATGTCTATGAGGTTATCCAGGTCCTTTCTGACAACAAATGACATTAACAAATGGGAACTGGTTAATGCTGACATTATCCCAAAGAAAAGATTTAGTAAACAAGGGGAGTACGAGATGGATCCACTACACGTTCAAGC
This sequence comes from Psilopsiagon aurifrons, assembly GCA_025447955.1. Lineage (NCBI taxonomy): Eukaryota > Metazoa > Chordata > Aves > Psittaciformes > Psittacidae > Psilopsiagon > Psilopsiagon aurifrons. The sequence continues at coordinate 15,477 of JAOEHY010041463.1, forward strand.
AATTCAGTTTGAGCTCATCAAACCAGAGTGCTCTTGATTTACTTCGCCTTATTGTTACAATAACTTGAATGTGTCACAAACTATTAATAACTCAGAGGTTCAGCTTACCCCCATAATAAAACTTTTCTAGAAATTAATCATCATTTTCTTCTTACTTTTGATACCAATAAACTATGATTGTTCAAATGTTAGAACCTGAAATTTTGTCCATATCTATGGGTATGGATGAAACCTACACTTGTTGACTGCCTTCAGTGTCTCTCTTGAGTTGACCACTGGAAGCTATCAAGCTGCTCTAATATTTTAGTGTGTGAGCACCTTCTCTTCACCTTCTCTGTGTTTATAGATTACTTGCCTGTGTGCTGCAAATAAGCACATGGAGTCTATGGACAGAAATCCTGTTACACGTTTTTCCTAACTTCTGGTAAGACCCCATGTGAGATACATGTTTTTTCTTGATTGTCTATAGGAAGCCACAGTCTGCAAAGACAAGTGGTTTGCATCACGATTTACAGCTGGGATAAAGTGACTGACAGGAACTTGAAAGACGCCTGAAGTCTCTAAGCATCAAGCAACAAAATGGGAACAGCAGTGGTTAGACGGCAAGGTAGGACATAGATGAGAAACAGCAGCTCACACTCTGGTTAACCCTAAGCCTCAATGAAGACAGTGCCTAGATTTCAGTAGTCTGTAAGGACGTTCCTTCTTGTTTCAGAAAACTCAGTCTGAACCTTTCAGTTCCCAGGAACACTACAAAGACCTCAGCCTTTCCGCAAAGAGTCAAAGCTAGTCAGGCACCTCGGACTTGGGTGTATCAGGGCAGGTTAGCTAGTTCTTCAACACTTCCTCAGCTTGGAATATTTATTTCCTTAATTCAGTGTTGCAGGTGCAGTGAATGTTTGGGGTAATTTTCATGCAGTAAACGAAAACTAAGCTAATAAAATATATCCACCTAGCTGGTGGGAGAATAAAAGGTTATGCTGGTCTGTAATTCTGAGATGAAAAAAAATGCAAAAAAACCCCAAAACCAAATAAAAAGGCATCACTAAAGTCATATCATTCTCCAAATCTAGTATCAGAATCATCCACTTGGGTATGGCCTTCCAAACTCATCTTATTTTCTTCTCCATTATATAAATTCGCTACTGAAGAGCTAATGGCTCAGACAGCAAAATAGAGAACCTGGACTTCTACAGTTATTCAGAAATTGTTTATAAACATATCCATGGAACACAGCTTTTACCATAATGGTTATCTTGAACTATGGTGTCCACCTGAACATTTTTTCTGAGACTTTTATTTTGCTGAGTTTTTCACCACCTTCCTTTTTAATGCAGAAAACCAAGCAATTTTACCCCATCTTTCTATTTCTTAGGTCTATTGCAGCAACCACTGCTTGTCTTTCACAACATTTTATCATATTTTTTTCTTTTCTTGGCTGGCCCTCACTGTGTGTCATTCTCTCCAAAGTGCTGATTCTCTCAGAACTCATTAACTTTCTCCTTGGCTGCAAACCTCTTCTGGCTTTCTTTATATGCCCTGGCCTCTGAGCTCCTCTTAGAAGATATCTGCTTTGGTAATGGGGTATCACGTTGGTCAGATCCTTGCGATAGATCTCCTTGCACCTCTCCTAAAATAAACCTACCAAAAATATCCAAAGGTCTTTCAATCTCTAAAGTTAGGTCTTGCAAAAACACAAACTTGCTGACATTGAAGATTCAGCTGTTTTGGATGGGATGCCCTGTGCCCCTGGATCCCTAAGAAAACCTGATCTGCCATACTGTTCCCATGACGCCCTGGCTCTGCCCAGCCTAGTGGGAGCCCCAGGACCTTTCTCTACCTCAGCGCTCACAGGAGGTGCTGGCAGCCCTTTCCCACCAGAGCTCCACCTGCAGCAGAGTGATATCTGCCAGGACAAAGCAGATAGGCACCCTCTCAGCCTGCCTGCTATCCTGCCTCAGCCTTTTCAATACAAGAGAAGTACCCACAGAGTGAACAGGGAGCCAGAAGGAAGTGATATTGACTGCCACGGTCTGCTTTCCCTGCATTTAACTCTCTCATGGACAAGGGTCATATTTCTCTATATGCCTGATGAAAGGCCTCATGCATGTTATTCAGAGGAGACAATTTTACCTCTACACAGATGACTTAGGGGAGAGGGTTGGCCAGCTGCTCCCAGGCTCCAGCCTCAGGGGAACAATGAAATTTGGCTGCTGCCTCTGAGCCATGCCAGGGACTGTCCTGATGATTCAGAGGTACAGATGACTATGGGCCAGTGCTTGAGTACGTGCATGGGCTCCAGTTTATTTGCAGATGTAGAAGTAGTAACAGACTCTTGCTGACAATAACAATATAAAAATATGTACTGGTCTCCTTATTTGTGGCTCTGCCTATGCCAGGAAATTAAACAGCAGCAGGGCACAAGCCTGAATGAAAGTAAATGGCAACAAAGCTCACTGGATGTATGATCTGTGGAGAATAACAAGCCTCTGTGGAACAAAGAAGGAAGGATATTGTAGTTCTCTATCTCTATCACAGATAGACCTCAAAGAACTTCTCTCAGTTGTTGTCTTTAATGATGTACCGCACAAACAGGTTATTGGTAAGAAAATCACTAGGAAATCTGGGCTGCCGGCTCTAGGCCCGGAGTGCTCATAAAGCATGGGAGAAGGGCTGCAATCACACTTATTTACTGAGGCAGCCTGTCAGGGGCTACTGAAGGCAGGCAGGGCCTTATCAGCCCCTGACTCAGCACTGGCTGGAGTACTCATGGGATGTAAAGCGGGGCTTCTTTTTTTGTGGTGTCTTTCATCATGATGCCAGGACAAAACATACACAGAGAGGAATTTAAAACTGCTGCCACCTCTGGATCATGCAAACAGCCAGTACAGAAACTAAACTGGTGCTTTCTGACTCCAAGCAAGAATGTCAGAAGTCTTGAGAAAGAGAGATCATTCTGAGCAACTTTCAAATGAGTTTTTCAATGGAGTTATGTGCATGTCTGGATTATCCATTTTAGGAAGGTGGGACAGAAATATCTAGATTTTGAGGTTTACCTTAGTCCACTTGCTCTCAGCTGCATGGGACCAGCCTTTCTTAGTTTCAATTATACAACCCATGATCAGGCAGATAGGTGAAATGAATGTGGAAGGACAATGTTGTGGGAGAAATCTACGACATTTAAGCAGTTCCAGCAATATGAGAACAAGAAAGTATTTTGCATAAAGACTGTAGATTGACCTATATCAAATGAAAACTGTATGCAGAGGTTTTACAGAATCTTGCTGACTGTAATGCACAGAAAGTCTTAGTCACAGCTGCTAGTGCCTATAACTCTCAGTTACACTGCTAAAAGTGTGATTTGCTTTTCAAACTGAGAGCAGAACCTTTAGTTCTTATAATCAATCCTAACTACTGATGGTCAAGTGTTTCCTCCTTCTTCAAACATTTCCTTTTGCTTCCTCTTTTTCACTTTAAATTTGGCTTGCAAAGCGCAGGATGTATCTGAATATGCTTTTATATTAACTCATAGAATCACACAACTATTGAGGCTGAAAGGGACCACTGGAGGTCATCTAGTCCAACTCTCCCTATGGAAAGATGGTAAACCGGAGCAGGTTGCTCAGAGCCTGACCAGCCAGGTTTCATTATCTCCAAGGATGGAGACTGTACAATCTCTCTGGACAACCTGTTTCATCATCTTCACAGAAAAATGTTTTTCTCACATTTAAGTGGAATTTTGCATATTTTAATTTGTGCCAGTTGTCTCTTGTCCTATTACTGGATGCCACTCAGAAAACCACAGTCTTCTTTACTCCCTCCTATCCAGTATTTGTGCACACTGATAAGATCCCCCTGTACCTTCTCTTCCCTGGGCTGGACAGCCCCAGCTCTCTGAGCTTCACCTGATTCTGAAAATGTTCCAGTTCTTTCATCATCTTTGTGGCATTCTGCTGGACTTGCTCCAGTAAGTCAGAATCTTTTTTATACTAGGGAGGCCAAAGCTGGACCCAGCAGTGCAGACGTGTCACACCAGTGCTGAGCAGAGAGGAAGGACCATTTCCCTCGACCTGCTGGTAACACTACTCCTAACGCAGCCCAGGGTGCTGTTAGCCTTAGCAGGGCCCATCAGCTCCACACTGGGACAAATTTGAGCTCTCCTGAACCATACTCATCAGGGCTTATGTCATCTAATATTTTGAAGGCAAAGATTTGTCCATTCACAGCAATGCTCCTTCTGCAGCCTGCTTTACTCATTGAAATTCCTTACAAGTTTCAGCTACCATGAAGAAGGACTGTAAACAACATATGATGTGAATATTTTCACAGCAACACACCTCACCTTCCAGAAAAACAGTTTATCTGACAGCTAAATTTACTTTACTTTTTCCTCTGCTAATGATGGCAGTTGTAAATCTGTATAATATTCATTGTTGTGACATACGAAGCAGTCAACACATCAATTCAGCAAAAGCAGTCTCATGAAATATACGGAATATGCATATACTTTGCTGATTATTACTAAGGAAGTCCCCTGCTCGCCAAGAGGTTTTTTCTTATTATCATTATTATGATGATGGTAAGATTAGCTTGTGCTGTACTCTATTTCACTGTTGCATTTCTCTTGAGTGTTCCTAATGATACAATCAGATGTGTGCAGTTCAAGCACAGAATTTTTTTAGATGACATTTCTCACAATGAGGAGTACAATCATGACAAAATTTTGGAGATAAATTAAATTGTTATCCTCCAAGAAAAGACTGGTTTACACAGGTGCATCTTGACCTGCAAAACTTTCTGTAAATATTCCATTCTTGAGTTACAGAAGCAAATTTAAGAGTGCATTAGCACACAAGAGATAGAACAAAAGTGATGTGAAAACTGGAGAATCAAAAGATACCAGGGAGCAAAACCCACTTACTGATTATTGCTCTTTTTTCTTGTTCTGCCTAGCTGTTGCAGTCTGTTGAACCTAGTTAGAGCTTCCTGCACTAACTCAAAGAGCACACACTTAAAGAGTACTCAAAAGGCTTTGTCCTTTTGGGTACATCTGCACTATCACCAAGAAAGAGTGACATATTCATGTTAGTTGTAAACAAGACAACTCACCTAAAAAGTAAGGTCAGATAACTGGATACATTGGTACAAAAGGAGTCCTTGAAACTGCTGGGGGGACCTGCTGCTGACACCAGATTCAGGTGATTTATATTTGCATCTGGCCTAAGCGCATAGAAGTTCTGGGAGAAGGGGATACATGTATATATTAGATTTTAAAAGCAACAAGCATTTGGACAGATTAGGCATGGTTCTGATTCAATGCTTCCTCACACTTAAAAAGTTGTGGTTTTTTACTCTTGTCCTGGGGCCAAAAACCTGTATTGTACTCCATTCAGAGGGTGTGGATACTTCAGGATGGACAAACCTTCATGTGTCGCATCTCTGCATGGAGCTCAGCTCTTCTGTTTGTTGGGGTTTTTCTTCTGTACTCTATCTAGAGTTCCTCTAAAGCCTTCATGTTCATTATTTTATTTCTTAAGGTTGTCATAACTGGTCTCTTAAATTCTTTTTCATGGCTAAGGGATAATGTGGATTTGCTTTGGCATATAATCATTCTGGTCCAGACTTCAGGTTTCATTTTTAATTCATTACTAAACAGTAGTTTGATCTGAACAATAGATCACTTTATGAGGATGGCTGTAGTAGACTGGATTCTGTTCTGCTCTCAAGTTAGCGAGACTTTTCCATACAGAAAATGTCTTTGCAGCGGCTAAGATTTAACAATTGTGTAAATGTCCCAGGACCCCTTCTGTGAAAATAAACTAAGACAAAAATCTTGGAAGGCTAAATGGAGATTTTTTTCAGCTTTGGCCCTAGCTGAATTATTGTAGGTATGTTATAAATCCCTGAAATCACAGAGATTAGGATGAAGATGGTGGCTTGTCCCCAGCAACACAGACAGAGTGGAATACTGTGTCCTTTCATGATTTTGATCTAGTACACTGAAGTACTTTATTTCATTCAGATTCATCAAAATCAATATCTAACACACAGAGACTCTTCATCTCACTTTGCTGCTCCAGAATACCTGTCCTCAACTTCATCATTATGCAAGACAATGTATGAAAAAGAAACAAATGGATTGTGATCTAAACATTGTTTGAAGTGACAAAATCTTTTTTATTCCCTTTGTCTGAAGAGACTCACTGTGTATTGGGTGGTTACCTTTTTCCTTCTGCTTTAGTTGGCTGCTTGATTAAGATCCTGTTTTACAATGCTGAATAATGCATATTGATTACCAGCTTTCACAAAAACTGCAAGAGTAAGATTGGCATCTGGTAGACTTGACATATGCATGAACCATTCACAATGATTTTTTGTCAGAGAATTCAGACCCCAGAAAGGAAGACTGCATGACGAATGAGTTTTGCACCTCCTCTTCATATGCTCATCTGTTTTCCCACTGATGTAATTTATTAGGCACTTATGTGAGTCATGGTTAGCACATTGAAGTGGGAGTGGTTGGTGGCTGCCATTATAATAACCATAAAGCAAATAAAACAGAAATCAGGGAAGTGGGAAATGATGTCTAAGAAGCAGAGAACACCTGGTTTCCATTTATGCCTGCACTAGATACTTGAATTTGATTCAATAGTTACAATCAGAGTTTGCTTCTGTATTTACACTGACAACTATTTTTACAAAACAGCACTCTTCCATCATTGCTGGATTTCTGAGGAGCAGAGTTCATGCATCTCTACTGAAGGAAAAATTCCATGCCGATTCACTATGACGGACCGAGTAGTTTGTGTGACATCTTCACTTGAGTAAAAATTTTGACACTCACATGACCATCCAACAAACACAACAGAGAAAATATTTCTAGGTTGTCATAGAGAGGCACTTCTGCGGCCTCCACACATCTAACCAAGTACAAGTTGGGGCTCAAATTAAACTTTATGTGTTTGAAACACAGCTGAGCGATGAAGAGACACTGAACTAAGGACCAAAAGTCTTTGGGAAAGAAGTTAGAAAACTACTGCTGTCTTCAAGGGTCAATAGGAAGCTGTTTAGTTTGTTCTTTGGTCTATCAGTACAAGTGCAGTACATCACAGTTTTTTTCTGCTTAGTCTATTGGTATTTGAAATGAACAGGAACACTGTGTTTCATGCAAATAAAACAGACTAGGGAAGAGACACTCCAGAACAGATTTGAGCTAGCTCAAGGGGAACACAGATTTGAGCTAGCTCAAGGCAAATAGTAGTGATGTAATTGTACATAGGATTTTTCCTGACGAGAATATAGAAGTAGGGTTGTCTCAGGTTATTTAAGTGCAAGTCAATAAGACAAGGCATGAATTTCTATTAGCATACCAAAAGCTTTATTGCTAGAAACTCAGAAAGCTGAAGAATGCTTGTATGCAAGTCATAAAGGGGGCATAATAAAGTGAATGTGTTCAGCAAGTTGTTAGATATTTCTATAAAAAGAGGTAGTTTGCTGACTGTGACAAATGTCTAGCACTTCAACAAGGGGCTAATCATTAGGGAGAACAAAAACGTGAAGTTCAATAAGAAGTGTAAAATACTGAATCAGCATTGGAACTGACTGCATGAACAGCAGTCCTGCTGAAGAGGACCTGGCTGTAACAGGGGATGGCAGGTTGAATACAAGCTGACTGCAGTTTATCGTAAATAAAACAAATTATGTACCATGCCACATTAAGATCATAGAGAGCAGACTGAGGGAAGTTATGTTTCCTTTACTTGGTATTACAGATGAATCCCCATCTGTGTGCAGGTATGGGCCCCTATGTTTTAAAGGGCTATGGAGAAATTGGAGAGGGCCCAGCAGAGAACATCTAAGATGGTCTGGGACCATAGGAGAAGAGCTAGACTTTGTTCATCTGGTGAAGAGTTGATCTAACATCAGCTTACAGCTATATAAATGGCAGTTAAAAGCTGGCATACCGAACTCCTCTTTGCAGAAGCTGCTGATAAAACAAGCAGTGATGTACTCATGTTGTAGCCTGGGAGGCTTCAGGTGAACATTAGTAAAACTTACATTCATCAGGAGGGTAGTGCAGCACTGAAACAGGGTATTCATAGAGCAGCTGGAACCTCTGATTTTAAGAGGTTTACAAGACTTCATTACATAAAACCATGTCTGACCTAATCTGGCACACACGAAGTCCTGCTTCAAGCAGGAGATTAGAATAGAAACCCCAAGAAGTCCCTTTCAAACAACATTTTCACAGGTTTTGGATGGTTTTCTTATTCAAGCTGCCCCATGTGATCTTATAAGCATTCTGGAAGCAGGTAGAAAGACTGAAGCCATATCAACACCACACAGCTTAAAAGGCTATCTCAGAATGGAAGTCAAGGATTTGTAGAGGTTGGTTGCAAAGGTATTAAAAGAGAGCATAGAAGATAATTTAGAACTCTGAGACAAGGCAATCTGACACAAACAAAGCACAAGCTGAAAAGAACTGCTGAGAGGAAAGAGCAACTTAAGTTACTTTTTAAAGGTTAAGAAGGTGAGCTGGTGTATAACACTACTAGAGTAAAAAGCTACATTTCTAACACCATTTGCACACAGGATTCACTACAGTATAAAAATAAACAATCACACTCTAAGGAGAAACAAAGGTCCTGGAGAAGTAACTTCCTCTCTCTTCCTGAAAGAGCTATAAAGCCCCAAGCCTTTCTTTGCTTGTGAAAGTCTGGCAAAAGAGAGAGGAGATTAAAGACTTGAGTTATTGGAAACACGTATTTTAACTACTAGAAGCTCAACAAGGCAGATCACATCATTTTTCTTACAAGCTGTGGTGAAGTACTTTCCACTTGTTGAAGGTAATGAATTAGAAGTAGAGGAATGGCTTAGAATTCATCAATTTTCTAGAGGTAAACTTGGTGCTTAAAAAGTCAATGTAGCCATTGATTCAAAAGCAGTTTTGTTTGAAACCTTTTCAGGTTATGCCTACATCACATATGCACAAACTATGTGTAGACCATCATGCCAAAGTTCTGTGTGCAGAAACTAACAATTTCTTGTAAGTTAGTGCTTAAATGCTGTACCTAACATGATTTCAGAAGTGAAGGAAAGTGAGCCAAGCATTTTTGACAGTAGCACAGCCGCTTACTGATATAAATCAACCAAGACACACTGTCTAGGTGGTGAAAGAAATCTATCTGCAGTTATCCAAGACAAGACTGGTGCAACACATCTCTGTGGTTCACTGGTTGAGTCAATTGTTTGGCGCATGTGAATGGTACCTGATTAACTGAAACTGCTACTTTTTTATTTGGTAATTGTGCTTATTGATGCATTGCCATTTTAGTTAAATCATAGTAACTTAGCTTAGTGTTAGTTAAGTATGCTAAGTTAAGTAAATTCTGTTCTGTTCAACACAGGAGAGTTGCATGGAACTAACACTGAGTCCTTAAGTAAACTTAGACAAGAAATTTGCAAGTCACTCGTGTCTCTACAGGTTCATTTCCTCTCAGCAGCAATTCAAAAAGTATTAATCCACTGCAGAATTAGCTCTTTCTGAAATCCAAATCTTCCAGAAGAGCAGAATAAGCAGTTTTATTGGTCAAGCAACTGGGGATGACTTCTGCTTGGAAGAGCTTAGAGAATTTTCAAAGTGTGAAAGTTATAACAACTTGCAGCCACAGTACAGAAAGAGATGCAAGAAAACAGGCACCTGCACTGTATGCAAAGAAGCCAGTGATATCTTATGACTTTTGTCATTATGGTTTTAGATATAACCTCAGCTTATAACCTTCTCACAGCCCAATATCCTGCACTGTTGGATCTTACAGCTTAAATTTCCCTCATAATTCAGTGTTCAGCTTTATTTCTTCTTCTGCTTGAAGGTGCAAGAATCAGGGACCAGATGAACCCTGAGCTCTCTTCCAATTCCATATTCTAAGATTCTATTTAGTTTCTTGTCTACTCAGAAAGTTTTCTAATCGTTAGGCCTCAGCTGTTTGGGACATAGCATCCAGGAGACAGTGACCTGGAGGAAAAGTTTGGATTAGAAGTGCCATCTCCCATCTTTGGCTTCTGGAAATGTGCGCTGTTAAAGTGGAACTGCAGACTGCTTGGGAGGCAGATGGAAGAGAGCACACTAACACATGCTCTTCCTTGCTCTGGTTGCTGGATGCAGGGACATAAGGGACCCTGTGACCCATGCCCATATCCCAGCTGCTACACACAGACCCCCATGCATACACAGAGAGAAAAGCAGCCCTCCATCCAGAAAAAGAGTAAGAAATGGAATTTAATGGGAAGACAGGACAGACCACACTGGTCAGGCAGCAGACATAGTTTCCCCACAGAAACCAATGAACTGTAAGCATCATTTGTTATCCAAGGTCTCTTGTACAAATATGATTATAATGCTAGACACTGCATCTGTTTGTTGCCAGCATACAACCAGTAGCAGAACTGGATGTGGCTGCTGCACCTGGGGCATGACTGTACCAGCCCTGTTCCCTCAATAAAATATTGCACCTGCTTTAGTGGGGAGAGAACTGTTTGGGGGTTTGTACACTCTGTTTTCAGTAACAGACATTCATTATACGTAAGGTCCATAAATCTGGTGTCATGGGTTTAAAAATCATAAAACACTCTATAAGCAACGTATTTTTGTTGTTTTTTATGTGGTACCACAAAATGGGAAGATACGTCTTGCATATTTGCTGTAAGTTTATCCCATGTTAAACCAGATTCAAAAGATTTTCTTGCAAGTCACAGACCCACATCCCAGAATGTGTGGCTGCAAGTCTTGCAACCCCCTTTTTGCAGCCCCACATCATGGAATCCAAATTAAATTTTTCCTTATTCATTTAGTGAGGAACATAAATGTATGAAAAGCCCTTAAAAGCAGGTATAAGACATAAAATTAACACAGTAGCCCACAAATATTTCATTATGCAGTTAGTTTGTAGAAACTAAATTTAAAGTAAATAAACAAAAATAATCCCCAAATTTCACAAACTCATTTTAATGGAAAAGTGCAGGTGCAAGAGCAACCAGATTTGTGCTAGCCTTAAAGATGATTCTTTACATTCTTAAAAGGATTCAGAGCCTTCTTACTGCAGAAGAGAACAAACCATCAGTTTTAGACCCTGTACTGCCTAGAATAATCTTCCTCCTCCTCAATTCTAATGCAGGATACAGCAAAGCATTTAGCTAAGAATTTGCATGTATTTTGGGAGGCTGGAGACTGACTTTCTTATCATTAACTGACTGAAGAATCAAGACTGGCCACAAGTAGCAGTGTAGCATAAATGCATGAGTCTGTTCTTCATAATACAAAACATCAAAGGGAAAGACAATTAAGCAAGAACCTTTACTGAATTAGATGTAATTGACTTACCTAACCTAACTCCTGACACATGGAAGATTGCTCCTTCTCCACTTGCAGATCTGCAGTTGCAGAATATGTTCAGTGCCACAGTAGTGAACAAGAAGCAGAGCATCATACCTGGGGAAGCATCAGTTGTGCAACCGTAAACTACGTATTATCAAGAGGAGGAAATGGCAAGGGATAATAGTGGTGGGTTTCCCATTGGGGAGGACAGAAGCCCCCATCTGCCTACTTGGCTTGCCATCTAGAACAAGCTGTTGCTTGCCAGGGGCTCAGATCCAAGATGCTGCAGCGAAACTGCCAAGGCTCTCAGGCTATTACTCCCTGCTGTTTATCCAAATGGGCACCAACGATACTGCCAGGGAAGATCAAGGGCGTCAAGGATGAATACGAGGTTCTGAGAGCAAGGATCAGGAACTACAGACTGGCCAGCCTTACTGCTTTCCCTGCAAAAATCATGGGCCAAGACCCCTTGGAGCACATTTCTGGGCCCACACAGGAGAAGGAGGTGCTCAGGAAGAGTAAGCATGGGTTTTCTAAGGGCCAGCCATACCTGAACAATCTAATTGCTCTCTATGAGAAAAGGCATGGATTAGAGGACAAAGGAGGAGCAGTGGATGACTTTGACCTTGCCTTTAGCACTTATCAGCCCCTTTCAAAACACCCTTCCTTCTCTGAACTTAAATAATAAATTACCTCTGATAAATTTCTGCACTATTTCTACCAGTTAGCACCTGGGCTCTCACCAGCTTCTGACCACAGTGTCTTGAAGTGAAAGAAGAACTTACACAAGGAGTTATGTGTGACAATTTAAGGCTTTGCTATCCTGCAAATATATGGAAGATATTCTTGTATTTATATTTACTTCCATGGAAAAACAACACATATTTACATTGCATTGGGAGATTATTAGCCTGAAGAGAAGCAATGGTAAGCTCCCAAACCTCTTAGGGGAGGTCTGTAATCCAGCAAGGGAAAGGTTTCTGCAGTACGCAAATGCTTAGTGAGTATGGGCTGGCCCAGCACCTGGGGTAACACCCCAGGTAACAAATGAGAAAAGGCAAAACGTAAATAAAATGTTAATAACATGATGAGAAACTGAATCTTAGAGCAGTAGCTGCAAAATAAACTTTCCGAGCCTCTGTTCATCCTGACAATAGCTGGTCACGTCTTCAGAATCACTGATTGCTGTGGTTTAAGCTCAGTTGGCAAATCAGCCATGCAGCTGCTCCCTCACTTCCCCCTTCTTCCTCCCCCACCCCGCTCCCAGAGGGATGGGGAGGAGATTCGAAAGAATGTAACTCCCACAGGTTGAGATAAGAACAGTCCAGTAAC
>JAOEHY010041464.1:0-22871 GCA_025447955.1 Psilopsiagon aurifrons
ACAACTTCCCTGGGCAACCCATTCCAGTGCCTCACCACCCTTACACTAAAGAACTTCTTCCTTATATCCAATCTAAATTTCCCCTGTTTAAGATTGAACCCATTACCCCTTGTCCTATCACTACAGTCCCCAATGAAGAGTCCCTCCCCAGCATCCCTATAGGCCGCCTTCAGATATTGGAAGGCTGCTATGAGGTCTCCACGAGCACATAATCCACCTCTGAGGGTTATTTTCTCTATGAACAAGAGACTCTTCTGGGAAATTATTTAAGGACAGAGAGATTTTTGCCTTTCTCTTTCCCCTGATTTTGCCTAACAGACACCAAGAACTGTGAAAATACGTCACTGTACCTGCTGGAGACTGCTGTGGGATATAGGTGAGGAAAATCCAGTACCTGCCTCCTACCATCCCCACTCCGCTGTAACACAGCCAACAGCCAGAATGGCAGAGGCTGAAAACCAGGCATTATCTTTTATTTCTGACTTCAGACATTTTAAGCTACTGCCCAGAGGTCCTTTTTGTTGATATTTTCCTTAAAGCAAACCGTAGAAATCTATGAACTGGATGTGAGATAGAGTGAAAGTAGTTATGCGAAACCAGCGACTTGATTTTGCTTGATGGGTGTCACAAGAGCATCATGCGCTGTGCTAATTTCTCAGCTTGTGAATAGACATATTTAGACTGACAGTTGAAAGTGGGCTGCAGATTCCACTCAAAACACGTTTTTCATGCTGAGTAATGAGGGCAAAACACAAACCAATTCTGGCAGTTAAACTACACACTTAAACCTTTCATAGTGTTGTCAAACACTATAATCCTTCAAATATCTGAGTTTGAATGGCCTCAATATTTTATTTAATGAATTTAAAATCCTATAATTACCATAATTAAGACACTCCTTTTGGATCATGTCAGTGTGCTGCTCAAAAGGGAGAGAAAGCTGTAGGCAATTTTCACTAAAGATTTTCCTAAATGCAAATGATACATCCAGCTCATTTTGAATTCCTCATGATGTCATTTGGAGGAGCATTTTTTTAGAATGCATCAGGCAGCCTTGGTGTGGAAAGTCTGTAATACCATCCATGATCAAAAGCGCCTCATTGTCTCCATACCTGACTCTTCGTGTGCTGGCAGCGTACCTGATACAGATGTTTCTGCCCTTCATTTGGTAAAACAGGATAACTGGAAAAAATTAAAAGATTTTTGGGTGTATTGAGACATGCCTTGAAGACTGAAAACAAATGTAAGAGTGAGGTATGTATCGGCCACTGAAAAATAAGATGCAAATTATTGTATTCAGATTGGTTGTTACTGATCTAAAACACTTCTAATCAGTTTTAAGGTCAGGAAAGAAATCAGTGGAAGGAGATATGTGAAGCAGCTTTAGGATGCTTTTGCATTTGCTCCACTAGTCTCCATCATCCGCTGTACCAGTGCAGCACTGGAGCTACACAAGTGCCCACTGAGCCAGAAGCCACCAGTGCCACAGTGCAAGATGGCAACAGGAACTCACTGAGCTGATCAGACCAACCCCAAAGTCTCCAGGGCTCCCTCTCATGGGCCCCTCACTACAAAAGAGGTATTGAATTGCTGGAATGGGTCCAGAGAAGGGTAATGAAGCTGGTGAAGAGCCTAGAGCACAAGTTGTAAGTGTCAAAAAAACATGTAAATGAGGCTCCTAGTAACATGGTTTAGTGGTGGACTTGGCAGTCTTGGGGTAACAGCTGGACTTTATGGTCTTAAAGGTCTTTTCCAACATACTTGATTCTATGATTCTATGGCCTACTCCACCATTCTGGGCTGGAAATACCAGCCCATTCCTCCCCAGTACTGGTAATCTCTGGGCAGAACAGCTCAGCTGAAAGCAAAGGCTCTAAATTGAGCCCAAGTTCAGAGCCAAACTGATTGGTAAAGTCACTACCACACAGAGACACTGCCAGACACATGACATTCAGAGGTATGAATTTCAACAACCAGCTTTTTTTTTTTTTTTAGAATGGATGCTTAAAAGCAACCCTACACACACACACACACATCTTGGCCACAAAATACCCCAAAAGAAGGATAACGTGTTGAAAATGCATCAAAGAAAGGTTTTGATCTGCTGCATGGGGGAGTTTCAGTGAAAGGGATGCTGCCAGGCTGACTAAGGTGGCCTGTGCAATATAATCTTCATAGCAACAGGTATTACAATATCAATGGGTAGAAAATTAGGGTTACTTGTGGCTGTGAGCACTTTGCATTTAGCAGTTTAAAAGGTTTCACAGCAAACAAATCAATATCTCTAAGAGACAATTCTGCTTCACACTCAGATCTGCAATTCCCATCACTGTCAAAGGTATCTCTGAGGACAGCATGCACAGCATGATGCTCATTTGTCCTAATAGCTTTATAACTGTAACTAGCTATCCCCCATGTAAATTAACACCAATGAAAGTATAATAAAGTTATTGGCAGATTTAATTTAATGGGTACGTGATATGAAACGAGAGTTTGATATAGGAAAAAAAGAAAGTATTTTTCTTTAGAAGACCTTAAGGAAATAAAGGATTTTTATATTTTATGAAGGTTATAGTCAAAATCAATAATTGAAAGCAGTAGAAAAAAGATTCTTCAGCAACAGGTGCTATTGAAAGCTTTAATTGGTATTCCTTCAGCATCTTGAAGAACTACACTTGAGATGAGTTATGATTTCAGCCCATAGTCCACCTGGTGGTTTGCTTATTAAACACAGCATTATTCCTGGGTGAAGATTTTCAGTGAAGCCTAGATGAGTGAAGTATGGAAGTCTTCAGCTCTTCAGTGCCTAAGTTTTAAATAGTGGTTAAAATATTGTGTCATAAGTATTTATTCTGATCCCTAATTATAAAAAACACATTTATATTTTAGGATGGTAAACAACATAGGAAAAATAAAAAGAGAAATCGGTACTTAAACCTTTTTGAGAAATATCCTTGGAGCATTTTTCAAAGGTGTTTAGGGATATTGAGATACAGATACCCAGCAAGTTAGCAAGTGAAGGTTGTTAAGGCAAGACTAGGGTTTCAGTCCTGTGTAAAAGAGTTTGTTAAGGTTCTTCCAAATTTCATAGCTTTTGGTCATCTTGAGCAATCAACCTCGGGAAATCTGGCCCTTAGACCGATATATGCAGAATTAACTCTTGAGTCAAGCTTTAAATCCAAATGAAGATCTTTGATCTTCATGCAGATTAATTAATTTAAAATTTAAGACCAAAAAGACATGAATTTTCACAGAAACGTAATCACAGAAGAGTTTGGGTGGAATTGAGCCTAAAGATTACTTATTTCTAGAACCCCTATCATGAATGGAGACACCTTCCACTAGAGCAGGTTGCTCAAAGCCATATTCAACCCGGCCTTGAGCACTGCCAGGGATGGGGTTTCCATAACTTCTCAAGTCGACCTGTTCCAGCGTCTCACTGCCGTCATCACCCAGCTTCAGTTACCAGTTTGTCTCTTTTCTCATTTGAAACCAAATTCCATCAATGAAAAATACAATCAGTGATATCATCTGATGAAAACTGTCCCAGTCTTACTGATTTAAGTGAAGATGATTCTCAACCAAACCTCTGACCTGAAAAGAATGAAAGATATTTTCATTTATCCCAAAGTAGGATTTTAAAAACATTGAACCATTTCATTCACCTTTGATTTTGTCCAGAAAAATTATCTTTTGTCAGTGATTAAAATCAATCCTATACTTCAGGGCATGTTTCTTACCATATATCCTATTTCTCAGGTGCTGGAGGCATGCCCTAGAGAGTGCTATTACTTAGTGTGTGTCAGACAACATTTGACACAGTCCATTACGCTGACACAAGATTTATCCTTCTGATAAAGAAGTAAAATCTTCAGCTGGGCAAATAGACTTCAGACAAGTTTGGTAGCTGTTCAGAATGAAAAATACCTGGTTTTTAAAACACTACTAGTGTTCACAAACTCAGAGGTTGTATTTGCAGTGGCTACACTAGCATAAAGATATCATTTAAAAGACCAAAGAAAGGCAAATGATTGCATTAGCTCTATCTCCAGGCCAGTTATAGAGGTACTGATTACTCACCATATCTTCTACAGACAACAGGAACTTCATCCTGCAAATCAGACACTCTAATTTAAGAGGAGTCTGTCTCTTTATTTAAGAGATTACACTGTTTAAAGGAAGCTGCTGTTAGAAAAATATTTCATCTTAAAGCAATATAGCCCAAAAGAATTTGGACCCATTGCATTAGGTTTCCTGCTATTTTGTAGTCTTCTGATCTCATCACTAAATAAGAAAATCACTTAGCAAAAAATTAGTTCATATACTTTCTTAGAAACTGCAGTCAGATCACTTCTAAATTTCATTTTTGACAATATCTTCTAAGCCCTTCATTGTAACACAGTCTTTTCAGCCTAGAAACATTTTTAAGGTCCTTTAAAAAAAAAAAAAAAAAACAAGAATAAATATATTTCAGTATCTTCTTAAAAGTGAGGATAAAGATGTGGCATTCCACTAGAATTGCTCTCATTGAAATCACACAGGGAAGCCACCTCCTTACCCTGCTCACCACCTCCAGATCTTACCTCCTGATTCACACTAACTTTGCCCACTAATCTCAATAGTCATGCCTTTCTAGGACATAATTTCCGGTCCTATAGCTTGCATTCCAGTTCCTAGTTTTTGCTTTTGACTGTATTTAAAGGCCTTTTGCATGAGTCAAATGCATGCAGATCTAACTACCAGGCTGTTTCTCTGTCCTAATTAATTTCTATTCAATTTTGACAATCTTTGCATGATCCACAAAACTTTTCATTAAACATTCAACGTCTGTATTTACCCTGACAAAATGCTAAATTGAATCAAAGTTTCTTCCAGCTTTAGACACTCAGTCTAATTTTTTCTTCTTTTCCATTGACATTTTTAGTAGCCAGTTAGTTCACAGTCCATTTAGTTCATACTTTATCATTTCAATAGACTGGTCTTTAATCAGATCATCATGCTTTACTAAATCAAATGTCTTTAAAAATCAGAGTATATTCATCTTAACAGAGGTTGATCACACATATATATTTAAACTTGACAAAATAGTACATCTCTCAGGACCTATTTCCACAAAAGTGTTGACTAACATTGATTATATTCCTTTCCTTTATTCGTTCATTGATTGAATTTTGCATCAGCATTTTCATTGTTTTCCCTGAGACAAATGCTGAGATAAATATCCATCAGTGATCAAGATTCTCCACTTACTCTTTTAAAATATTGGCTCAAAATTAACATTTTTCCCATTTTCTGAAATTTCAACAGTATTTCAAGAGTCATTAAAAATTACTGCCTTCAGCTAGAGTACCTTCAGCCAAATCCTCCAAAACACTTAGGTCAAAATTATTAAGAGAACCCATTCTTGTCTCTGCTGTGCACTCACTGTTGTGCTAAGTAATGCATTTATTTGTGGTTTGAGTTTATATTTTTATGTTACTCTCATTTCTTCCATGCTTTTATGTGTGTTTGTAATCACTCAAAACCAATGAATCTGCATCTAGATGTATTTGTGTATCACCTGGAAATATGGGTGCTGTTGTTAGCTATCCTTCCATACACTCCTGAAATATTAAAAGTTATTATCACTTCGTCAGAGATGCGAAAGTACAATTAAACTGCTTATTACTCTGTTTGATGGCCTTACATAAGGATAATTCTAAAAGAAATGCTTGAGAAGATAGCAAGATGTCATTAGCTTATGAAAAAATATTGGGACTGTTTGGGTTTGGGCTATAAAATAAGGTATAAGAGGGACATGGAAAGGAAATATCCAGCGAGGTTTGCTCATGTAAAAGACTCCTTTTTGGTTGTTACACTCTATTTATTCTTGTTTAACAGGCTTAATATCTTGATTATCAGCTTTGCACACTGTTTCATTTATCTAAAGGCTCAAAACAATCACAGCAAAAAGATATTCTCTCAATGCTTAATAACGCCATATACCCAACCCTTAGCTAATTCAGCTGAACAAGAGACAATCAAAAGCATTCTGCAGTAGTAACAAATATTCTGTATCAGTTTTGGATAATCTGAGTTTAGCTTCTTGAAGCAGCTAATATTCTTTTGCTGTGCATACCACTGAAGTCATGCAGCTGACCAGAAGTGTATAAGATGTGTGTATATTACAGTATGCATGGGTTCTCACTGCCTGAATAGTTCTTCCTCCATCAGGTATAGGAGGCCCGCTATAGGGCCCTCAAATATGTGCAGGTTATTAAATAACACTATTGAGGGCTTTTTGCTCTAACCCTCCCATTGTCAGGTTTTTCAAATGTAGGAATGAAAACAAGTAAATCCTCTAACACCAGCAGAACCCATTGTGTCCCTGTGGTAGCTCTCAGATAAGATGAGCCTTAAAAACAGTTGATTCCTTTCCAAAGGATGCCATTGCCTTTCTATTCCTCTTCCACATAAGGGACTTCCAGGACATAGATGATCACTGTTCAGTAATACCCCCTGCAATGAGACCTGCTAGAGTATACTAGTGGAGTTAGATTGTAAGCAACTGTTCATGTTTCCATCTCCCTCTTCACTTTCTTCCCAACCTTCTGTTACTTCTGGTTATATTTTCCCACCATTTTCTCTGTAATTCTTTCTGCCAGCCCAATTCAGCACCCACCAAATCTCTTTGAGGCTGTCTTGGCCAGCAAACATTTACTTCATACTAAGGATTTTCTTCATTGTATCTGATATCTAGCAGAAAGGAGAAACTGCCCTTTTTAAAAGTAGAACTAAAGTGCCAACCAAACATAGCACTTAGGCACAGCCCAAACCATAAGCAAATCAATAGGACTTCTCGTTTGTTCACATGCTTACAATTAAGCATATTCCTTAATGCTTCCCTGGATGGGAGCCAAAAGACAGCAGTAAATTGAGTTGAGATCCCAGAAATTACATTCCTTTTACTGAGGCAAATTCACCCCTTGTATTAGCAGATGACACATTCCCTAGTGCGGACAAAGACACATAATCAAGCCATTTACAATTGGGGGTCTTTTATTTCCATTTCTGCAAGTATGGTACTTTGCCCTACAATTAAATAAAGAAAAGAAAAAGAGAAATCCAAAAGAATCAACAACTTGGCACCTTTGCTGTAAAAAAAATCCATACCACTGAACATGGTGGCTGACCTCTCAGGTTACATTACATCAAACAAAGGCTTCTTAAAGAAAAGGCTCAGCAGCATAAAGGTCTTAGCAATTAGAACAGAAGGGGAGAGGCAAGAGATTACGGGCAGAAATTGGGAGACAAACTGAGCTCTGATAAAAAGTCAGAATAAGAATAAATAAGTAAGGATGTGATATAATCCTAAGAAATAACAAATTTACTTTCTTCTTTACTGAAGCATAGAAGCACCTTCTAGGTCCATATTAGATAACGTGAACAAAACCTGTCAGGAGTCTTTCAGCTTCCTTCTCTTCTCTCCTCTAGGAAGAAACATGTGCATTTAAATGTTCATATGTGTCAGACTTTATAGATATGCTGCTGTATATTTCTGGTAGAAAGGAAGGATTGATGAGGTGGTGGTACCATGCAGTGACAAAACTCTGCTTGGGGGCTGCAAGTCTATGGCTTTACCATGGTAATGCCCACCCTTTCCAAAGCAGGCTGCCTTCATGGAGGCTATGCAGCAGGATGGGTGTTGACAGGGATTTCCACCACCCCAGCCTGAGCTAAACATAAAATATCTTCCCAGCTGGGATTCAAAAAGGCAAGAAAGGAGCACGTACCCAGACAGACCTAAGTGGTTCTATATTAGTGTTAAAGAAAGTGGCCTGGGGACAGATCTGAAAGTGATGCAGTAACAGTCTTTGATATAAAGGGCAATGTCAGCTCTGGGTCAGTCAAGAGAAATCCGGAGGGAAAACCATAACCCTCAGCCAGAAATTTTCTTATTATATAATTTAAGATTTTATTTCAACTATTTTTTCCCGGATTGGAGCCTAGACAAAGAGCACTGCAAGAAAAGAAACTTCAGGGTACAGATAGAAGCGTGCTCATAGATCTACCTGGAAAAGTCTCAGAAATTTACATGCTTCAGCTTTATTATTCCTTCCACAGCTGAGCTGATTTTCTTAGAGATGTCTCTCCAGGTTGCTTGTATTCCATATCCCAGCCACTTGGCTTTTTGTCTGCTATCTTGTTATAAATCCTAACAAAGGAAGGTCACACTTTCTTCCCTTCTCCCTTTGTCTCTGGTCCCAAATATTTTGTATGTTGAGAGAAAGTGAGGTACGAGGCAACACCTTCTTCCATATTTCCCTCCCTAATATATCCTAAACCCCATTATATGAGTATTCCACACATATGTATTATCTCAACACATCTGTTGCTCCAACACTGCAGGACTTCATGTTTTTAATTCCGTGAATTCTGGATGCCATAAATGTTTTTTGTGCTTTTAATCCCACTTTTCAGTGGGTGTGAAATAAAATGTAGGGACATGTTGTTCAAGAAGAAATCTATTTTGAGATTTTTCTTTATGCCATTAATTACAAATTATTTATATTTTAGAATTCTGTATTTTATTTCCATATTAGGTTAAAAATGCTATTGAAAAATAACTTTTCTGTACATTACGGAGAAATACACAGATGACATTTATGCGGTTACACACATAACTAAGGGTGTGGGAGATGCATTTTGCCTGTGTACAGCAACACTTGACTGCCTCTATCTTACTCTGGGGCTAACAAGTAAATCCATATATTCCAGTATCTTACATGCATAATAGCTGACAGCAGTGTCTGACCAGAGGCATTCAAGAACTGGAGACTCTCACTCACTGCTTTTTCTACTATCTCCCATAGATGTCAAATGCTGGGCCACATCCTCAGCTGGACTCAGCACACCAGCCTCAGGTTCAACATTTCAAATCATGACAGAAATTCTTTAAGTCAAATGAGCCTCCTAAATAAAACCTCTTCTCCTTTTTCTTTTCCTTACAGTATCTTATACCATGTGTACAAATACATTATATGATGGAGTGCTCTGTGGCTCCATGTATGAATAGATTCAGCTTTGATTAAATCAATAAGAATGTTTTTAGCCCCATGTACCAATTCTTTAAATAATTTACATGCAACTTATCTTTTGCAAGATAATAACATTAAATACTTTAAAAGGTTTGTTTTGTAATCAATCCTGAAAGAAACAACCAAAGACAGAATGAAAGCTGAGCTCAGGACTAGAGATGGTCCTAGCAATCAGTTGTGGAACTGGAGATTAATGTAAAATCATTAAAACAAAAGAGTTACGAAGGAAAACCTTTTTTCTGACCAGGGAACTAAGACATTAGTCCTCTTGCCAGTTATCCTAAAGAATGGGAAAAGCTTTTCTATTTATCAAAAAGAAGAGCATGTCTGAAGAATAACAACCTGGCAGGGTGGGATAGAGAATTTGGGATACAGATTTTGGGAGTTTGTCCCAGGGTCAGAAAGTGGTTCCTGGATCATTCCACCACTTATAAAGGGCATGGTGACCAGCACCCAGAGCAGCTTGTCCCAAGTAAAATAACCTCCTGGCAGGAAAGGCTGAAGAAGAGGCAAGCAGAGCTCAGCCTATCTAGTCTGTAACTACAGAAAACACTAGCTGAGTCTTCATTGCTGAGCACAGCCCTGAGGTGCTTCCATGGTGCCACATTGTTTGCCTGGCTCCAGAGTCAAACAACTCATTCACTCCTTTAGGTCATTGCCCAGAAAGAAAGAAAGAAAGGAAAAATGGCCATATGGAGTATTTTTTGCCCTTGTAGGTCTTTGTACATCTTTCTGGCATTTCTCTTTCACTCCAGTGCTATGAATCATCTCTTGCCCTGCCCAGGGTCACACCTTGTTCGAGTGCCCAGGGTGGGACCTCCTGTTGTCATCCGCACAGCAGCTCTTTCTTCAGCCTGCAACTCAGTGCATACTGCACAATGGCCTTGCAAATGCTTGAGGCTCACTGAGCCTTAGGCCAACCCAAACCAGTTGTGATCTTCGTGTAATGCCAGTATTCCACTAGTGAATCCCACCAGCTAGCCTTAGGCATCTTCTGCCTCAGTGACAGTCGCAAAAGGCTGATCAAAATTATACTAATTTTATTTGAGTTCTTTAACCTTTCAATATTCAGTACAGGATATTTTAATGTTCAAGTGCATTCAGATTCTTCAAATACATTTAGAATTAATTATTTAGGCTAAGTAAGCTGAAGGAAAATCATTTAGATATATCTGGTTTGTATTTGTAGTGGAGAAACTCTGCACTGGTAGACACAGCTGGTATCCCTGTATACTGAATCATCAGAAGGGCTGTAGAAAACGTGTTTCTTTCTGTGTACAGGCTGATGACATCCAAGTAAAAATTAACAAGAGTGCCTATATTGTTGGATGTACTGTTCAGGTTCTTGTGGAGCTACGTGTTTCTAAACTGCCTAGCTCAAAGACTGCTTTTCTCCATCTAGAGCTCTTAAAACCTAAAAACACAATACAAATGCTTTTGTGGTTAGCCTATCATCATTATAACTGTAAAGATGGACATATGTATATGCCATGTGTGCAAAATGGTCTTCAATTTTCCTGTTCCATTCTGCCATACTGTCCTGCCCAAATAAACCTGATGACAGTATTTTAACCTAAGAAGGTATATGTACAATATAAAAGCCTTCTTAAAAACTCATTTAAATTCCAAACTGACAAACAACTGAATACTTCCAACAATATAGCTAAATATGTGCTTCCTTGATAGATCAGGTTTCTAATGAAGAAC
The DNA here is from genome assembly GCA_025447955.1 of Psilopsiagon aurifrons. Taxonomy (NCBI): domain Eukaryota; kingdom Metazoa; phylum Chordata; class Aves; order Psittaciformes; family Psittacidae; genus Psilopsiagon; species Psilopsiagon aurifrons. The sequence continues at coordinate 10,785 of JAOEHY010041464.1, forward strand.
AGTTGTTTATAACATCTTATCATAAATGCCAGTTTCTGTTGGTAATAAGTATCCTCTGAAAAACTTCCAAACTGCGCTTGGATAGCAAAGTTATTTCACACATGCACCCAACTCTCAATTTAGCAAATTCACAAAGACACATTCATGTTTTCACTTGACAGCAAATAATATTTAAGTGCCTTGTCAGGATGCCTTTCTACTTGATAACTATTCAAATCTGCAGGTAAAAACTTCATTAAAGTGGTTTGGCAACATAATTTGGCACTCTATATCTATTAACTTCTGTTTCTGCTTTTGCACAAACAAGATTTGCCACAGATCACTGGTTCAAACAAGAAGTCTAAATGAAGTATCTCAAATTAAGTTTGAATTGATTTACATCATGAGCCAATGAAGCATTAAATTTTCTTGTGTGCATTTCCGTGTGCAGAACTAAAATACTTACAAAAGATACTGTCATCCTGGTAATTAAGGACATCAGATGAGGAAGACCAATTTCCTCATTTGTTTTCCCTTCTCATTTTGTAGGAAAGAGAAACAGCTGATATCTCTCCCACTTTACTTTCTTTTAAACTCATCCAGGCAAAATTCATTCCATCTCACAAAACTTCCAAATAAAACAGTGACATGGGAGAAACAAAATCTATACCAAGGAAAGGACAATTTACAAATATCTTGTTTCACAATAATAAAAGCATCACTACAATGTTCTGGGAGAGAAGCATGTTTCTGCTCACTCTTTTAATGATGCAATCAGTTCTGTCACTGAAAGGAGCAGTGTGAATTTAGCAGACAGAAATATTGAGGAACACAGGCAGAACTATATAAATTAAAAATACTAATGTGATGCTTTGAAGCCTCCTTCTGTTTTATTTTGAGAGTATCTGTACATGCTACACAACAGTCCAAATATTCCATTAGTGCTTCATAGAAATGTTTGAACACTGCATAATAAAGAAAAACAGACAAGATGCTGTTGAGGCTTTATGCTGAGGGGAGTATGTACTTCCATGTAAGCCCATGTGTGTTTGCATGTGTGCTTCTTTCTTCAGTAGAGATTATGAGCGATGTAGGAATATTAATTGAAAAGATAACAAATGATGAAGCAGCTGTTAAGTATGGCACAAAAATTGCTCCAAGCAGTTAAGGCTGATCATCACGATGGAAATAGCTTTTTGACAAGCTTAGCATTCCTGTGACAATAATTAAGAATCAGGTTTCCACCAAAAGGCTTTATAGCCAGAAGGGGTTGTAAATCAATGGGCAACATTTTTATCTTGGAATGAAAATTAATTATTCAGTGTCAAACATGCTTTCTCACACTTAACTGCCTGTAATGTCTCCTTTATTCTCCACCTTAATTCAATTAATATACCATTGTCAAAGGGGTGCTTGGCAGTAGTGATTTACTTTTGTTAAAAATTACCATAAGGAAATACAACAAAATTGAATGGTTATTAAATTAAGCCATAGTTCAGGGCTTTTGGGCAGAGGACTGTTAGCTGTTAAGTACTATCTGACAGGAGTGTGGATATGAGCTTTTTGTATTGCATTCTTTGATCTTTTATAAGCACAGAAAGGGATTGAATAATGCATGAAAAAGAAAAGTAGGATTTTCCAAAGTGCTCTATGTGGCCCTAACTTTCTTCCATTTAAGCTAGTCAGAAAACATCTTGAATTTAATTGGAGCAGTTTCAGGACACCAAAGTCTCAAAAATCTCATATTCATTGAGAAGAAACAAAAAAAAATGTTCTTGCTTCTTGACTATTATATAAAAATGAAGGCATCCATCACAAAGCTGTCATGACACTTACAGAAAATGATGTATCTTTGGGGAATTATTCAGACTGTTTTGACAAGCTCTACCATCTGAAAATGGGGCTGGGAATGTCCTCCTGGCAAGAAACATTAGACAACATAAGCCTCCACAAGGGCAGCTCTTGTCTCACTATTGCTATGGGTATTTTCATCTTCACCAGTAACAGAGCTGATTGATAGAAAAAAGCAAAAAACAAAAACCAAAAATACAACAGTAGTGGAACTGGTGTTTAATTCATTCAGTACTCCAACATTCTCCCATTATTTCCCATATCTTTTGTGGCCCTAAGTGGTGCATCTTGATTTTCTGATAATCTTTATGTAAGTTAATGCTTCATGAAATACCAGAAACATGAGACTAAAAGTTGCCTAGTTGAAGTAGTCCTATAATGTTTTCTCACACAGTTCATTATAGTACTCTCCCTCTGAAGCAGAGAATATGATCACCCAGCAGCTTAAGAGCAAGTTATTAAAGGACAAGAAGTGCTGTTCCTTCAATCCTTTTTTATTATTGTGTGGCTGTTACTACTATAGCCAAGCAGTGCTTAAAGTGCTGGTGAGGCACAAAAGAGCGCCCTCTCTACTTATTGGGGAATTAGCTGTTTTGTAAAACCTCTTAACATTATATCAGCTTGATCTAGCACTTACTCCACTCACTGTATATGAAGCTACAGAGCCCTGGATTCTTGGGTTTGCTCCCAGAAAATACTCCTCCCTTGCTGCCTCCTAAAATGCCTCTTCCAGAGATTGTTCACTGGCCCAGCACAAGAGCGAAGAGTTCCACACTCATTCTCATTTCTAGAGACTCATTGGTAAACCTAGCACCAGTGTCAGCCTCTGAGTTATTCCTCTTTGCAATCAGGAGAATGCAACTGATTCATGTTTTTAAAAGTCAAAGGAATATATCCATGGCAAGCTGATACCATGGAAGCAGAGTGAAACTACCATGCCATGGGTGCATACACTACCGGGGAAAAAATCTCCAAAATTATTTTGTTTTCCATATTTCAATTAATGAGTAGTTTCAGTAACCTTAGGAACCTTAAGGTGTTCCTTACTTTTAGACTGACTTACATCGTTTGCACAGCAATATATATATATCCACACCAAGCAGAGTTATCACTTGTAAATCAAGAAATACAAAGTTCAGGTAATCAAAGCCAAATATACCCATAGTTCACATTTTGTTTATGACCATGTTATGTGGTAGGGGTCACAGTGGCATTGGAAATGGTTTCTGTGTTATATTTCTTTTTCTATTTATTTGAAGAAATTTATGGTACAATTGAAATAATTGCAGCTATCAATCCAGGAATGTATCTTTCTGTGCTGCCTAAATTTTGAATTTTAAAATCCTTTTGTCCTTTCCTATCCTGTTTTCCACCTCACTGGCCACCGACATTTCTTCTACACTGACTATTCTAAACAATTAGCTGAGCAGCATTCCTCACAAATACCTCAGCAGCCCAACACCTTCACTCAATTAGGATATTGCTTCCCTTTCAATCAACAAGACTTGTTTCTGTACAATTACCCAAAAGGAAGATACCTTCCAAGAGAAGTGAAGCTGCCAGAAGGTGGCTCTGAGGTAATCCCTTTTTGTTAATTGGATGTTTCCCCCATTCTGAAAAGACATAAATTGGGAAGGAAGCATGTTCAGATTAACACACCTTGTAAAACATAGGCAGAAATGCGGGGATTTGACTTCATGCATACAGTGATAAAAATCTTTAACTTCCTTTGCTATTTCATGCACTTGTCAATACTGCAAATTCATGCTTTCTGCACTGACTCACTTTTGTTCTCGGAGTCAGGCCAGAAAATGGAAGAGAAATAAACCACCCAAAACTAGCAGATAATTTCTGGTTGGAAAAAAAGGCACAAAGAAACATGCAAAAAAATCAAAAAAATGCATCTATTGTTATCCAGGCTATTAGTGCTCGTTACCATTTGGTCCAGTTGGAGGGAACAGAAGGCTCACACAAATCACATATTAAGACAATATGTTTAATACAGAGCCAGAGCAGAATGTTTCTGGCATATTTTAATAGATGCAATAACGTTGAATCACAAATCCATCCTTGAGTTTTTCTTTCAAGGGAACTGCCCTGGAGTTAGTTGCAAAAAAATCAGTGGTCTGGAAATTATGTAATTTAAACATGTTTACCTCAGTGTATGCCAATCTTTGCAGCTGATGAAGTGAGCAGAGTCTTGTCCCACTGAGCCTAATTCTCCTAAATTAAAAACCGCTTCTGTTCCATGCCCCCACACACACACATTTAGCCTTTGGAAAGCAAACTTGGCAATTTGGAACATTTTATGAATACTTCCAAGTAAAGAGAGGCAAAAAATGTTCAATTGAAGAGTACTTTACCAAAAATAAGTGCTTAAATTTAACATCATTTGCAGAAATGTAGTGCAATGTTCGATGTGGAAAACTGGAAGCATCTCATTGTATTTCACTATTACAACATATCAAAATTAATAACATACTTAATTTTTTTTTTAAATAATTAAAACTAACTTCATAGGCTGTAAAGTTTAAATGGAACATTTCAATGACTTCACTGGGTCTGAGGATGTTTAACAGGGTCATTATGACTATTCATATTTTCTTAGTTTGGCTGGATTAAAAGCTGAAAATTTTAAAGGAAAATCACACCTGGAATTGCAGGTTGCCAACTGTTCTCAGTGAATCAGCACACAGGTTGATAGAGTTAAAGTATAGGTTCCTACACTTTGGACCAATTCTATAAAAATCTGGAAGATAGACTAATCTTAATCTGAATTACACAAAAAGTCAAAGCATTCCTGCCTGTTATTTCATTTTTATTGATACTATTCTTTTACCAAAGAATTTTTTTCTTATGCTGTATTTGTGCAATATGTGAAACTAGAGGCACCACATTCTAACTGTAAAAACTTATTGAGATATTCACATGAAACTACTATATATCACCTGTTGCTGCTTACCTTTTACAACGAAATTTCACCAGCTGAATCAAATCATCAGTCTTTTGCTTATCACCAAACACAAGGGTGTTAATGCATAAAAAATAACAGATTACATTGTACAAAAGCACTGAATGTAGACACAATATTGGTGGGGTGGGATGGCAACAGTGGAAAGTTTCTCTTTTGAAGCTATGTTTTGTATTCCACAGATTCAGCTCCTTGCTGACGTCCTGATTTATTCAAGGTCCTATGGAGGCAGTCTCATGATTTAAGCCTCTTTAAAATGAGAAATACCTCTAAATCTCTGCAACTGGAAAATACACTGAGATGTTTGAGCAGGGGTTTATGAAGAGGCCACATTGATCTTAAAAAAATAAAAAGGAGGGGATTCAAAAAAGATTTTTTTGCTCTTGCTGATAAAACAAAAATCCATAAACGTGGCTTTTCCATATGACAAAGTGATCTGCAATATTCACTGTGGTTTCACACAGCTGGGTCAATAAACTTCCATTAACTATGGACAAACTGTCAAAGTGACCCACTGCCCTCATTTCTGCAGAATGACTTGGCCTTAGCTGTCCATATTAATATGAATTTTAACCCTTTGGTTTGGCATTTTAATTCTTAATCCATTAGTCTCACATTTCTGTATTATCAGCTAGTACTATTGATTTTAAAGAATATGTACAGTCAATTTGCACACATGTATTTGCAAAGGTCATCAGAGGACACTAACATGTGATTTCTGCTAGAGGTCTAGACATTAGGCTTCCCAGTGATTTTTATTAGCTTTTCTTCTGGCCAGGATTATTTTAACGCAAGTGGAAGCAGTACTTAACATAACTGAAGGATCACTGAATGTCCTTGCAATCTGATTTTTTAAGGGTTCATTTGTGGGTTTTTTTACAAGACAAGTCTAAACAGAGGCAGTGCAATCTCAGAAATAGCTTTCTCCAGGCTCAGCTTATCCTGATGCAACTGCCAGACATCTCAGCTGCCTGTGCTTTACTGGAAGGAAGCAAATGTTAATTGGCACACAGAAACAAGTGGAAGCAAAGCAACAGCCTGAGTCTCAGCCCTCACAGACAGGCATGTACTTTATGTTTAAAGCACAAAAATAGCTTCAACAACAGAAACTGAAGTTTTTACAGGACTGAGATGGCCCCTACCCACCCTTTTTGTCTTTTTTCTTTTTCTCCTTTTTTTCATTAAATGGAAGTCAGACTGCAAAGATGGATTTAACATTTGATTGAAATGCCAAGGTCTGTATTTACACTGTTCCCAGGAAGAGGGTTTCACAGCCAGAGTCTCCAGATGTTAAGAAACCTTCATCCTGATACTTCTTTTTTCCTTTTTGGTTGAAAACTCTAATGTTCCTGGTGTGTACACCCTTTCTGTCTCAGATCTTACTAATGGGGAGGGAAGAAATATTTCCAGTATTTAATATCTCAGCTTCTAGACAGCTGTGCACTCAGAGGGAGTATATATACATTTTTTGTGGTAGTTCCTGAGACAGATTTGCTATATGGAAGCTCCAGAGAAACCTTCTCAGGAGTGTCTACTCTTAGTTTTCTCCTCCTAATTCCTTTCAGTGCTCATTTCTTCCTTGTTTTAGAGTTTCTGTCTGAGCTGCACCAGGAGGTGTAATTCCTCAGTCGCTAGCAGTGGCATATTATTTATAGATGTGAGGGACTTGCTATCCAATGACTATTCAGACTTCCTAGTCCTCTAACGCATCCAACCTTCCTCTTTCCATGGTCCAGATTCATCTATAGGTCAGACACAGAAATAATGTTTCCTTAACTTTCCTGCAGTTCTGTCCCTGTTCCCATTAAAAGCAGCAAGCCGCTACGACAGAGTGCAAGATCAGTCATCTCTGGATCTGTCAATATTCCAGACACTGACGTATTTCAAGAGTTCTGCTCATTGTGAGAGTGCCAAAGTCAGGAGTGGCACTTAGTGGCACAATGCCACAAGACGATGAAGTGCCCCAGGATCAAGACAGAGACTCTCAAATGCGCCTTTGTTCCATTCATAAATAATCCACACCAGACTTCAGGAGAAGCAAGCCAGACAGAGCTATCCTCCTGCCCTGCGTCTGGTTGCAGATCTAGCAGTTTGTTGTTAGGAAAAAAAGAAAGTAATAATTTTGATTTTGCCACTATGTTTCAAAACATAAAAGTAGCACAGCACCATTCCAAATAGTGCTTGAATTTCATTTCTGATCAGGAAGCTACAGTGTTTCTCTCTCTGTTGGAGTTTCTACCACAACTATCCCACTTGCCTATGTTATGATCCTTACAGCATGGACTTATCTGGCACCCACCACTTCTTGCAATAAAATAGCAACCAAGTCTTCTCTGTAGGGGGAATAGAATTCTTACTTAAATGGAAAATGAACATGTGTTATACTTCAGAAAGTATGAAGCCCAGATATTAACTGTGGGCTGAGTGAGCAACCTCAGTGGAGCTAAATCAATTTATACTCAATAATAACTCATGCCAAAACTTCAAAGTAAAAAGAAGCTCAGTTTGCTTTTCCTTAAGCAGCTCTTTCGTGGGCTTTTGCATTTTGGGTTGGACAGGAAGAAATAAAATAAATAGATAGCATAATTCTGGGACTGGTCTTAAAAACACACTTTTTCATGTGCCTAGATTTTAACACATATTTCAGACCCTCTGAAGTCTCTTGAGCTATCGGTATGCATAAGTTAAGCTCAAGGAGATGTATTTTGCAAGAAGAGGCAGATTCTCAAGAACAAATCACCTTTTCTGCATCACTAGGAAAGCGACTGATAGCCCTCCAGTGTGCTTTAGATTTCATACTCTGTTGTAACAAGATCCCCATAACACTCCCCATTACAACACAACAACACCACAATCATTTAGTTCTGCAATCTGAGAGGGACAACAGCTATTTCAGCATTCCCAAGGGGGTTCAAATGACTTATTGATCAATTGATTAATAAATGTCAGCAGTCAGAGAGAGCAGCTCTGCTGCAAAAATAGCTCTCAGAAGAGCCCATAAGTGTATGAGCTATTAGGAGTGAAAAAATTAATCTGACAGAAAAATAGGCAGTGATTGTTTTACATTAAATGTAAGAGAATGCACGATCTGTGTTTCCAAAACTTGTCAGATGTAATAATGAGCTATAGAAACTTCATTTCTGGAATAAAGATATTTATGCACATATTTGATATGTCACATATGAAAGTTTGGAATCTATTAGCTTTTCATAAAATTGCTGTTTTGAGTTATTTCTACTAAAAGTTAGCAACTGATGCTCTAATCATGCTTAAGAATAATTTAATTTTTAACAAATACAGCTGAATACTTTTCCTAGTTTACTTTTAAATTGTTAATTTTGGCACTGGTGGGATAAATTTAGTCTATATGTTTTTTCATGTTTGACTGCTGTGCTTTCTCCTAAAGATTTCATTGAAATGAAGTTGTGATTTGGAACACGCATTCCTGAAATATTTGCTGCTGTTTATTATTAGCTTTCATTTTCAGATAAGGGGCATCATTACAGTATTTAAGATTCATTTGACAGGAGGCATTCACATGTGTTGGAGAGGCTGCCTTTGTAGCACTGTTGGAGTAAGGTTATAAATGAGGGAGTGGGAGGCAGATGCTTATCTATGTGAAAAAACCTTACTCACCTGTGCTGCTTAACCATGGGAAACAGAGCTATAAAAGTAAGTAAATCTATACAATCTCTTTATTATTAGCAGAGTGTGTGCACAATTATTGCTCACTTGAATTTGTGAGATTGTTCATGTGGATGCCTTAGAGATTAATCTGTCACTAATCTCTTGTTTTGGGACTTCATTTGGAGGTTCCAGATGCGACAGTGCCCTTCATTCCCTTCCTACCGAGGAATCTACAATCTCAGTAGATCTGACAGACAGATGCAATGCAATGAGAGGTATTACTGACTTCTAGGACAGTTAGGGAGACAATACCTGATTAAATCATTTGTTCAGAGTCACACAGGAAAGCTTCAAATCAGGATTTGAACTGCTTCTGCCCAGTTGCCTGTCACCTCACGTGACAAAATTATCCCACTGTTGTTACTTCAGCTGTAGTGGTAAGGCATTCATTTCACCCATAAAAAAATTTAACCTTTGTCACATTTGAACAAGCATCATAGAAGAAATAAGACCTCTGCTGATTTCCTACATGTCGTACAAATGCATAACTAAGGTCCTAATTACAGTAGTGAGAAGAAAAACAGACTTTTTTATGTTGCAAACTGAAGTACCATGGGATTCCTATGTAATTTCTTAGCTAATTAGATAAGTTAGCTAGTTCTTCATCTGGCTTCCCTAGTTAAAATCACATACACACATAATGTGATAAAGGAATTTGGTGCCAACCTTTGTTTAAATACTTTGGTAACTTTGAAATCTAGACAGCATGTCCCAGACCCCACCTAAGCAATTTGATACTACATTACCCACATAACATGAACAGTTTTCCTCTACACTGTACAGTGGTTCATATATTTTAATAAAAATTGGTTCTGTAATTTCAAGACTCTCTTGGAGAAGGCCCTTAAAGTGCCCTTGGCTCCCAAAGGGATAAATAAAGTTTGGAGACAAGGTCACCATCTTGGCTGCGAATGAATTTATTATTACCCAAACCAGAAATATTCCTCATTGCCAGGTTTGTAAAAAGCCATTCAGAAAACAGTCTTTTTAATTAGCTGGGTGTAAGGTGAACAGATGTCCTGGTTTGATTACAGTGCCTTTTATAACAAATTATCTCACTGATACTGTCTCAAGCAGAGCATCCATGAAGCTGAAATGAAACATCTGATTTTCTAGAAATGCAGTCTGTGTTCATTTGCAAGCACATGATTATTTTGCATAGTCGCACCACCATGCTCTCTCATGTTATCTTGCACCTCGCGGTGGGAAAGAAAGTGAAAAGCTTACTTCAGATATATTCCTCAATGGCCAGAGGTAGAAGAAAGTATGGTAGCAGAGAGCATTGGTCTAAATGCACACTTATGTAATGCAAAACACTGAAAATCATATTGTGATGACCTTCAAAGTTTTCTTACTCATAATTTTGTTATTTTTAATAAAACATTTTAATGAGTCAATGAATCTACACAAAAATTCAGAGTAGCTAGTTGAATTGCTTTCTGTACAAATTGAAAACATTTCAATTTTACCTTTTTTTTGTATAAAATTAAATTTCTAAAGTTAAATTTAGGGTGATTTTGATTTTAAAAACAACAGTTAATTCTCTTCTATACACCTCAGAATTTGCACGGAGCTGGCCTCGGCTCAAAGTTGAGGACCTTAGAATGGTAGCTACGCTCAGAAAGCCCTGATTTATCTCTTTCAACAGCCTGAAGCACTCCTTTGAAATATTACTTTACTTTGCTCATATACCAGGTGAAACTTGTTCCCCAGTCCTCACCCCAGTATGAGACCCACATCTCAGGAGCAAAAGGCTGGCCACTGCTGGCCAGGAAGGATGAGAACCTGCTCTCAGCTCAAACCTCTCTGCAGTTGAAAGAATATTGCATAACATGAAGAGGGTAAATATAGTATAAAAACTACTAATAAAATAGTAATAATAATAACAACAATAGTAACAATAATAATAGTAATAATGTATAAATAATAGAAAATATCAAATAATTTTAAATAAATTTAAACTAATTTATTCTTCTGTATTGAGCGAGAGTTTATTTTGTTTACTGCATTGCATCAAAATGGGCTGCGCATATCATTTCAAAAGCTGATGATTTTTTTCTTGCTATTAGTAATGAGGTCAATTATCAATCTGAGCATGTGTGTTTGTGGCAGGCTCTGCGTACAAATCTATTCCCAATTTACAAGGCAAAAAGCAGACACTGAAACTAAGACACTCTTAACACTATTCTTTTTAAAATATGTATAAAATAATGCAATACTATGTATGGAAGCAACTTTTGAGATGAAACATCATATTCTAGATCCCCAGTGGGATAGATAAGCACAGCACCAGGGAAACAATCAGTTCACACAAATGAGTACCCATACCCAAACAGATGGTAAAGTAGTGGTTTGGGGATTTTCAAAGTCAAACTGCTTATTTTAACAGCAGAGATGATCAAATAATTCAGCATGGATAATGGTGATTACAAGGACTGGAGCATTGTCCAAAATACCTTCTAAGATATTTACTACAAAATTTCAGTGCCAAATCTGAACCTTAAAGATGTTATTGTTAGAAGTAAAGGTCTGCTCCAGTTGCCCCACTTTTTCATCCTTTGGACTGCTAACTTGCCCATATGTTCCACTATTCATAGCTAGGGTTGTCTAGGAGACATGTTTTATTGTTTCTGCTTCATTTATAAGTTTTAGTATAAGATGATAATGCATAATAGAGCATATTCTAATGCATGAAATGCATGAAAACTGCATATTCTCAAGTTAAGATTGCATGATTTGTACTTGTTAGAGAAACTGTTTCTATATCTCATTTTCCTCAGTTCACTTTCTCGGCTTGCTTACTGAGAAATTGATAGCTGGTTTTCTCACATTTTCCTCTTGCTTATGAGGTTCATGAAACACCATGGTTTGCCAATGTTTTCATAAACTCCTGGCCACAGTCCAAACATAACCCATTAATAAATTGATCTGGAAAAAAAAATACATAGCTATTTCAGCAAGCCCAAATACTTATTTTGGTTTTTTAATAATCCTTTAAAAGTAAATCTTGTTTAAGTTTTATTATTTGACTATAGCTATTTCTGAAGAAAAACCCTTTAATTCTCTGTCATTCAGTAAACTCTCAGTCCTTTTTTGTAGTCTTCTAAGGAGCTTTAGTGTATAAAATTATAAGAAAACTTTCCAATTCTGAAATAAATCATTCCTGTAGTAGTGTGTTTCTCTTTATGTGAACACTATATTTTTCTATAAAGTATATATCTCTAAAAAAAGTTTGTAAGTATATAGATAGTTATATCCCTAGGTGTAGATAAGTGCGCTGAAGGGAGGGGCTGGGAATACCACCTACGATTAATGTCACTTATTCCAAGACTTTGGTTTTATTTGCTTACAGCTTGAACAGGTTTCAATGCCTAAAGCTAAGATTTTCCATGTCAGATGTCATCAGAAGCCTGAAAATGTTAAGAAAAAATAAATAAGAGAAAGCAGTTCAGACATCTGTGAGAAGGAATCTAAGGGAAAATACGCATCAGCAAAATGAACATTTGTCCTTTTTAAATACATTTGAAGAGTTCTGACACCTGTTTTGGAGCACAGTAATGGAATTTGGAGCATGGCTATATGTGTGCTAAACCTCCCCC
>JAOEHY010041466.1:0-16640 GCA_025447955.1 Psilopsiagon aurifrons
AGTCTGGCAAGCCTCCTACCAAATCCACTCTTCCCTTTCTTTGTCAGACCAGCTTCACCAGCCCCCAGTAGACCTGGCCTTCTAAATGGAGTCAGGTGTGTTGACCTTATTATGCCTCTCTCTTTTTTACATCACTAAAATGAAGGTAGCAGTATTACTTAGATCTAGGTATTTTATAAATGATAAAATGGTATACAAACACCATCCAGGAAAACATGTAATTGCTACTATTAATACAATTGGGTCCTAAGAGGCAGATTCTGAGAATAACTGGTAATGAAGAGGCAAATCTGCTAGTACTGTCTTTTGGAAGTACTGAAGGAGGGAGAGGTCTTACAGAAGAAATTTCTATGATTAAACGACAGATAATAATTTCATAATGCCCTCAAATACAAGCAAAAAATGTGTTGTTACAGATGTTCAATATTTTAGAAAATATTCTTTATATGAATACATTGAGTGTTGAAATATATTTATTTTTGATCATTAAAGATGTGTGTTTTGTTACAGTTCTGGAGCTCTACTCAGACTAGGCCACAATATAAGTCTTAAAAAGACAAACCCAGGATAATAGTCTTGCTTTTACTAAAAACAAAATATAAAATTCTTAATAACATTACAGCTAGCATTTCTAGTATGCTGGTGTATCAAGTTATTAAAGCAGAGAGTATTTCAGCTGATGTTAGATAGCAGCTATTGCATTGGCAATATTGTGAGAAAGCATTGGCAGATTCCTAATAAATGAGAAAAGCTAATGGAATATTACCATCCATGCACAACACTAAAATTGATTTCTGCTGAAAGAAACAAAGGTACTGTCTTTGCTTCATTGAAAGTATTTTATTGTGAGTAAATATTAGCTTATTTTTTAATTTATTTTGGTTTTGCCAGTTAGAATGAACTTTGTGTGTTTTGATTCACATCTCAGGGTATTTGCTAAAATGTGATTTTTTGTATCTAAGTTTATTTGAGAAATACAGTATTTGGTTTAAAAATCAGGCTTGAGAAGTTGATGACCTACAGGTCCTCTGAAGTCCTGTCAGTTTTGGAATTATCCTTTTAGACAGAAGCAAAGTACTGTTGTTTGCTAGGTAATACTATTGCCAAATAAGAAAAAAAAAAAAACCAACCAGTAATCTACAGCACTCACTTTCAGGTGCACAAACAGTTTTAGCCAGAGTTAGAAAAAAGTCAATGAAATGGCTTTCTATAGGTACACTGTAAACAATATGGCTTAGTAAGAAAAGACTCCTAAAGGACTCAAAATCAAGTACTCTGCTTTTGAAAGGCCGTTAAAATCCAAATATTTTCTTTAATGTATCTCTAATTACAGGTACAGACTGCTGCTTTGCCTTAATGGGGGTGAATTGCAAATCTGGTCTGGAGTCAGTCTGTAAGTCTGTGATATCTGGATATTCAGAATTGCTTTCAGCCCATCATCCATTTATTCTGATACTACATTTCCTGTTATCATTTAAGTGCAAAATCCATAACAAAATATGATTTTTAAGAGGCAGATTTGTTAACATGAAAATCCCCAGACAGATATTACACTCTGAAAATAAATCTGTGGCTAACTGACACACAGGTCTCATTTTATATTCTCTTTTCAGCAGCTGATTATTTTCCTGCAGAGAATAAAGAAGCCATTTATGTGTAATGAAAGAGGTAGCTTCATTCTTTTTTTCTTTGAAAAATACATACTTAGGTATATGGGGTCTTTTTTACACAATGATTTGTTAGCAAGTTCAACACTGATAGTATGTTTAGTTAGCTATCATAGCACTTAAAGTTGTGAAAAACCTTCTTGCATGTCAATCAGGTCAAAGGCAAAATGGCTTTTTGTCACCTCCAGCATCAGAGATTCTGTGAATGTTCTGCTCCCACTAGCAAGCGGCAACATTGGCTCTATGCGTTGTTAAATAAACCTTTCTTATTTATGGTGTGAAGCAAATTGACTGCTATAATGAAATGATATAGGCTTACTTGAAATGACGCTCAGCTAGTGCAGAGCGCTCTCTGGGTAACTGCAGACAAATACACGTATCTATGTGTATTTATGTATATCCTAGGTAGAAAATGTATGCTGTTTGTTTCTGCAAGGAAGCACATTGCTTCCCTTAATTGCCTGTAGCCGGGCCAGCTGCTGCACTAGAAGATACAGCTGTTGCTGAGTCAAAGACAAGAATGAAAAAGCAACATTTTCTCTTGCAAGTCTCCCTGTTTGTGCTGACCCTATTGCCTCCATGTTGAGAAAAAGTGACTGCCTCCATTGTTTCATGCAGCTAATTTGCATGACTGTATTGATGGATTCCAAAATCATGGACTCTATCAGGCTTCTGGAATAGATACATACAGTTGAGTTAAATTAACCCATTTAAGGGTACTTTTATGGAGGGACTGGCAAAGGATAGATGAGATAATTATGAAGTTCTAAGGTTATTAGAGTTGTGTTTTCTGATGATCTAAACAACTCCCTAAGACTTTGTAGAGATGTCACCAATGCCTGGATGGATTATTTCATGTTTTTCTTTATTTTAATGCATATTCCTTACGCTGACATCACAAAGTGAAAAATGAGCATGTAAGAGGAGATAAGTAGGCAAGACTAATAGAAAATTCTGCACCTGGCTTTGAAATTGTTTGAAAACGTGTTGTTTTAAACTGTTTTCTTTCTCTTTTTTAGTGTTTTCTTCATACTAACACAATATGAAACCAGTATTGAGAGCTGACAGTGTAACTGATGACCCAGTGGAGAAGGACAGTGCTGGAAAAGCAGATCTGGACTGAAGTGGCGTGCCTTTTGCTCCCTTCTGAGCAGACTGGTCAAAGATAAGAACTGAAGACATGGTTCTTGTCAAGCACACCTACAAAAATGTGCTTTTCTGATTGATGTCACTCTCAATGCTTGCCATTAAATACATTTTGGAATTCTGACCCTTATGCTGCTGTTCGCATATTTCTTACCGATCTCACAGCCCCACCAAACTCAAAATGGCAGGCAAGGAAATAGCCTTGTGTCTTAGTTTTATTGAGGGGACATCTGTCTTATTCAGTTCACCCTACTGTTACTTTTTCTCCCTCTATCATTGTTTTCCATTCTGCTTGCTTAGATACCACTTTGGGGGCAGCAGGTTGTCAATTAACATGTATGTGAATGATAATGATAATGTACTGCCTCTACAAAAATTTGAGTCAGAAAAATATTTTATTTAAAATCTGCAATTTCCACAAAGCAGCATAACTTTCTAACCTGTGTATACCAGGCTTTTGCCTTTGAGATCTTAGATATCATGTGTATTTTGCAAGGTGATTCACTGGTCAACATATCCTATATTTGATTTGGTTTATGATATCTTTAATTTCTTGGTTTAGGGTGGTGGAGTCAAGTCTTATTGACTGTAGGTTATAAACACTTCTATGAAATAAATTTATTTTATTCTACAACACATCTACTAGTTATAAACTTTGCTGAGATTGCATGTGGCACACGGAACTGATTTTATCTATAAACCAAAAAATGTTTTAAGAGAAGGCACTGGTTAAGAAGGTTAAATTTTTGGGTAAAGGAACAGGTTTTGTGAATTTTCATTTTGCAAAAATCACTTTAGGGAAGATTAATTTTTACTTTCTCTTGCAATAGCTTTTAAATAAATTTTATACAAAATACCAGGAATCTGCCCTTCTACCTTTACACAGATAGGGAAATACACAGCAGAGGTGCAAAATCATCATTTCTTAGGAATGCAAGATTCTTCCTCTTTATTCTTCAAAAAGAATCAGTGTTCCAGTTTTGAATTGGCTGTGCTCTGAAATTTAAGAATCTCATGAGTAAATTTTCTAGAAATAGCTTCAAATATTTTTTTTGGGGGGGTTTTGTTTGTTTGTTTTTCTTGAGATAATTTGCTAAGACATTTTTTAAGGTTATGATTTTCCTGCAATTCTGAATGACAAAATAATGGTGCATTTCAAATAATCATGGACTGGTACAGTTTTTTCTTAAGGTACTGGCAGGAGAAACCACCAAGAATTTCTGTTCTGTGCTAATACTTACACTGGCTTTAATACCAACCAGCTTTCCAAGTTGGTTCTGTTTTCAGTTGATATGATCTGCAATTGTATACTGTAAATGTATTTATTCACTTAACACTATTTTTTTTCTTGTAATTTAGATGATAGTCATGAATTTAAACCTGGATGCCTGAAAATGGCTTTACCCACATTCTAGCCAATGACAATGCCAGAAGCCAGTGCTCACAGGAAAGAACTTCCCCTCAAAAGGTATACTGAATAGAAATTTATTTCTGAGGAACATTTATCTGTTTCCTTTTATTATGCAGTGGAAGGGCACAGCTTTCTCTTCTTGCTTAGAGTGTTGTGGCATGGTGATTTTGTAATTTTGAGACCCTGGGACCCTGATACCATCAAACCTATTGGAGTGTGTATGGAATGCTGATAAGCTTTTTATCTGGCTGTAATTACTTCAGTTGAGGCAGTATTCCTGATATATTTAAACTGATCCTATGCTATAATTCTCATTGGTTTTGATCCTTTTGGTATTGCTGCTTTCTTTCTAGGATGAGATTAGGTTATGTATTGAGTTTGGAACTCTCTTTGTCTTCCTATTTATGCCTGTGTAGCTCTCCCTTGTTCCTAGGGATTCATGGCATATTTGGCTTGTTATTTTTTATTTCGCTGTTCTCAGGATTTATGAACACCTGTTTTAATAAAGCTTCTCCCAACCTTGCAATTGTATGGTCTCTTTTCTACCCCTTACTCTGAAGGATCCCAAGATGAAGATAGCTGTTATTACCCATTCCAAGCAGGAATAAAAATAATTAGAAAATTATTTGATACAGTTTAACTATTGGCAGCAGAAAGGAGAAAGGGAAGCAGTGTTCATGCAAGCTATTTCTAGGCCTTAATATTTAGATACCTTTATTTACTATGCAACCATAAATTGTCATAGAAATGTTCAGGAGGCAGCAGTAATTAGAGCTGCCTCAGATCTAGGAGAGTTTTTGTAGCTCAGGCCTTTGCAGGACAAAGGGACACAAGTCAAGTCCTGAAGAACTTATGGTGATGGTTTAAACAGATTTCAGCAACTCTGAGATTGTACCAAGTTGGTCTTAGAGCAGTGGCAAGCATATCTGTCTCTGCTGTAAATAAGCACTTGCCAGAACCTGAGCCAAAAGAATGCTCAGTATTACTGTTGTTTCCTAGTCCTTTTTTAAGAAGGACAAACCCCATAAACAAAAGTTAGTTGAACAGACACCACTATCCCATGCTTTGAAAAGCTGAGTGGATGATGGTGCTATTTAAGACCCCAGAAGTTGACAGCATGCGTAGGAACAGCCCTGGAGAAGCTCTCATAATAAATGGTTCCCTGAATATATCTGGTGCAGTTTCAGAGCACTTTGGGATCCTTTGTGACAAGTGTTATTACATAAGGGCAAATATACCTCCAAGGCTTATGGCAGAAACCCTGGCTGTGCTCCAGCTTACAGTGCTGCTGGCAGACATCACCACAGAGCTCTTTTGCTGACAACAGAAAAATCCAGCCGCTAAAAGCATGTCAGACTCAAAAAGCTTTCTGCTGATTTATGATCCTTCTGGTAGCTAGCTACTAAGGAGGAAAGTTAATGACCAAATCTCTTCCAAGCAGATATGGTGACTGCAGAGTTTGCTTCTTTCTATATGTCTCAGGCAGAGGTGCAGAACTGGGGCAGAGGGTAGATAGTCTGGCTTTCACACCATTGAAGGTCAACAAAATAGAAAAACTTATTTTTATCTTGGACATAGAAAGTTTGAACCCCTCCTGCAGATGAAATGACACATCTCGTGTTTTACACTTCGCTTGGTAAGGAAGCAAATACAGAATCTTTTAGCTGGGAGAGCTGTGCAAGCAGCCATGGACTAAGCTATTAAAACTTTTGTGAAAACTGTCCAGGAGATTTGCAAGTAGCAAATAAAGAAGGAAGGAAGGAAACCTGACCAGAGTTTTTCAGTGCTAACCTCAGAAACTAGCTGTAAGAGCTTCAATATTTTCAAGGGCTCTGGAGGCAGTGTGCTTAATTGATTTGGACTGACAAAAGCATATGAAATGAAGAGGCTCTGTTTGAAAAACCTGTGTAATTAGGTTGTGCTTCAGGCACCAGTGCTGAATGTAATGATATCCAGGACTACAAATGAAATTAGTATTCTTTCAGTTTTGTAGGTTCCTTGCTAATGCTACTGCATTACAATTATTAAAAATCCTTTATAAGTAAGTTGCACTCCCATATTCTCAAAAGAATTTCTAAGTTAGAAGTAGTTACTTTTTCAGAACAGCTACCACTGTTCAGAAGTTAAGCTTCCATCCTTTTTTTCATTGTAAATTACTTATGTAAGTTTTCAGCCCAATGACCTGATATGTAAGCCATAGAGTTCAGGACTTCTTGCCTCAATTGCAACAGCACTTAAGGGCTTTCTCCACCCCAGTACAGAGAAAGGAAGGCTTACTATAGCAGAAGACAAGGATGACTGGGCAATTCTCCAGTGATACTGAGAAAGAAGATGTGCTGTCAGGTAGTCCCTAACTTAAATATGATGTTCAGGACAGTTACAATGTGTATGAAGGCAGGTTGGCATGCTTCCTGGATTGTTTTGCTGAGGATTTGCGCACAGAATGGGAAAGAGCATTCTGAAAAGGGTGGATATGGAGGAAACATCATCCTTGAAACACTCACTAAATGTGAAAGACAGAACTGAGAAAGGATCCTCTCATTTAGCTGATGGCCTAATTGCTGGACCATCCTTCCCAACTCATTAAGGTATGCGTGCATCTTTATTCTCCTTTCAGAGAAACTGATTTTGGCACAACTGTCTGCAAATATTTTTATAGTCTACTATAGTATAAATCCTTATCTATTATTTAAAAATCTGCTTTAAGATATTTTAGCTCTAGTAAATGCTTAGCTCAGAGTTGGAATTATAAATAGAAAAATCACTGGTCTGGGTTTTGCATGGTCAGTCCTGTCAGCCTCAGAGTTTTGGGTTTCCTTTCTAAACTCCTGCTGTCCTCTTATAGAGGGTTCCGACTATAATAACAAGCTGGAGGACAAGATGCTCTAAAACTAGTCATAAGGTATTTCAGTCCTCAGTCATCAAGGTCTTCAGATATGTGTACTACATAGATACAGTATTAGTTAAAAATAATTATGGTGTAGGTGTAATGTCATGGAATTAGGTTATGACTATATTAGTTACATACTTAGGGAATGAATGCTAATGATAGATAGCAAGTACAGACTTTGACCAATATGAGCTGCTCTGCAGTCATCAGAAGCATGTATACTTCTGCCAGTGTTCAAATTCCTGCTCAGTGATAATGCTGAGACATGTATCTGTAATAGCTCCTGCTTATCACCCTATCAGTGTCAGAAAACCACCCTACCTCCACTGCAAAAGACTAGGCTTTTAGTATTTCAAGGCCAGTGAGGACTGAGCTTCAGCCAGTGCTTGTAGAGATCTCCCAATCAGAGAAGTCTTTTATACATCTCAAGTCCCTTTCTCAGCTCTCCTTGCAGTGGGATAGCTATATGGGCTTAGAGCGATAGGAGGGCATCACAGACAGGAATCAGGAGCCCCACAGCCCTCACACTTCCCTGCATTAATTCTCAACTGTATAGCTGCTTCATCATTGCTGATCCTCTTTTGAACTCCTCTGTTTCTTCCTACTTGATGAAGTTGAGATTTAACTTTAGAAGAGTCATAATTTATTAATTCCTTGACAGAACTGTCAGTTGCACGTCAGTTCCTTGACATCCACAGGCTTTGGTTGTTTTGAGCACTAGCAGCAAGACAGATCTGCACCTCTGGAAGTCCCCTTTCCTGCCAGAAAATGGAATTTTCTACTACTTCATCTTGCACGTACCTGCTCCTGTTTTCAGCTGGCAGGGGAGAGGGGAGTAACTTTATTAAAAAGTATGAAGATTTATTAAATATTTGCTTCTCCCTTGAGATTTTTCGGTAAGACATTTTAAACTTTTTCCAGCTTTGCTACTTCCATGATCCTTGCCGCAGATAGCAACCCAAACCAGGCAGATATTTCAAGGGTTTTGCAAGTAGCTGCTGACTTCCATTTGCATTCATCAGGTGAATGTGTTTAGTTCTTCTAAATCGATACATAACAAGTGTATTGCAAAGATCTTCTTGTCAGTGCTCAGGAGGAGATGAACAAGTGAGAGGAGAAAGTGCAGAATAGTGACCTCACTACAATATTGGTCATATATGATGAATAAAACTACAGAGTTTTCAACAGGCATTGATAATTCAGATTCAATTCATTGGGGTCAGTGAAAAACCCAAATAATTATTGGGCTGTTTGAGGAGGTATATGTGTAGTTTTGTGATTGAATATTTTACAAAATTTTGAAATTATTTATAAGAAGACAGAAGTTGCAACTGGAAAATGATAACCTCTCTTCTGGTATGAGTCATTGAGCTGGGATTTGGACACATAAGTTTAGACTCAGAGAAACATTTAAAAATGCACCAGGTACGTATACATATGCAGCATTCAGTCATACAGACCATTTTAAAATTAAATGGACTTTATGATTCATTATACAAGGCTGTCTGTCTGGTACTTCATGTAGAAAGCCAAGCACTTTTTTTACAAGTATCTAGGTGTCTAGGGATGTAGGTGTGTGCCTCCGACTTTAAGTATCATTAGAACAGATGAACTATGAATCTAGAACAAAATCTGTCATTAGTGAACACTGTACTTTCAAAAATCCTAGTGCAAGGCCCAGATCTTTTGGTATTTAAATATGTATGTAATTACTGCTTAAGACTTCACACTGGAAAATCGACAGCTAAGAACATGTCTTTAGATGATGACTGAGGTTTGCGGTTTTCTTAGCTTTGCTCTAGGGACAGGAGAAAAAAAACATTACTTATGTCTTTTATGGAGACAGAAGCTTTTAAGAAACCTATTTGCTGGGTTGATCATCTTGTATGCTTGTTGCTGTGTTAATAACTTCACAGATGCAGCATCCTGAAATAGGACAATTGTTTAGAGGAAAAAGATAAACAGTGTTCATTTTAGTGCGAATGAGCTGAAACTGAATGATGTTGCTTAATGCCTGAAGAGATGCATATTCAGAAATCAGGTACTGAACTGGTTCTAAGGATGATTCCTCAGGTTCTGTAAATCAGGGGACTTCACAGAAAAAAAAAAACTTCTTACTGTTTATAAAGCTACAAACCTTGGTTAGCATTTCTTATTTTGGGCAAAACTTCCAGTATCTAGTTAAGCCTGTCTCAAGCTCTTGAATTTTTTGATTTTTTTTTTCATCAACTTTAACTCCTTTGCATCTCAATAATGAGTTCTCTTGAGTGCCCTTTGCCTGTCTGAGCTTGGAGGGAGTTCTTTTTTGTTTTTATTCTGCTATTTTGCAGTGCACTTCTGGTCAAAGGAGACATAAGTTGCTTGGGGAAAGCATGCCAGTAAGAAATGAGTGGCTGAAAGCTGGGAAATAGGCAGTCCTTGTTGCTGTCATAGAAAGAGCTCAGTCAGGGCTGATAGTGGCTTCAGGGCATCATCTCTGCATTGCGAATCACATGCT
Source organism: Psilopsiagon aurifrons (assembly GCA_025447955.1). Lineage (NCBI taxonomy): Eukaryota > Metazoa > Chordata > Aves > Psittaciformes > Psittacidae > Psilopsiagon > Psilopsiagon aurifrons. Next base: position 9,612 of record JAOEHY010041466.1, read on the forward strand.
GGTATTGCCACACTTTGAGGGACAGCTTTCAGTTGAGCTGATTAGGAGACACATAAGTACAGTAAAGGCACAAACAAGAAAAAGCATGGCAATGCAAGGATTTGTGTGCAACTCTCTGGAGAAGGCAAGTATCTGGGGATTCGTATATGTTCCTGGTGAGCAGTACAAGGATGTGTCTGGACTCTCCTCAGTAAGAGTAGCTGAGTAAGATCTTTGGCAGTGCTAGTGGATGTTGCCATTGAATCATCGATATGGCTGCTGCCCCTGACACCCCCTTAGGAGACTAAGCGATACTACACCATTTTCAGTCTTAAAAGACTGAAATCTGGCTATTCTGAGCTCGACTTCCTGCAACTACAAACAATACGTGGTATGATGGTGTGGTTTCTGTCAAGGGACTGATCTACAAGGGCAGAACAAGCAGGATCAGTTGCTTTAGGCAGAAGTGTTGAAATGATTTCCTAAATTTGCATTAGAGGCCTGAATTTACAGAAGTCGTTATAAGTCAGATGAAGTTACCTTCTCTGATAAATGTGAAGTTTGCATTTATTAAAGAAAAAGAGAGCTATCTAATGATTATTCACAAATGTTCCATCATACAGTGTTCCAGCAACACATTTTCATTCATAAATGGGAATTACAATGCTAGCTGCTTGTGGAATTGATGTATTTGCTCATACCATGTCTGTCTGCACACACAGTATTGGGTGGAAGAGTGTGCTTACACAGTCCCAGCCTTTCCACTTGGGAAAACTTCCTGTGCTAGTTAATTAAAATGCAAAGTCTGTATTAATCACTTCATTTTCTATGGTAACTACTAATGGAAGTTATATTGCCTTCCGTGAATTGAGAGGAAAGAAGAATGCTTCTGTGATCTCATTCAGAATCCCTTGTAAGTGTCAAATATTGCATTATTGCAAGGGATGAGCCCTTGTTTATTCACAAGTAACTGCGTGGATGCACTGCAGTGTGCTTGTTAATCATTCTGATAGCCTTGTCTCTTTCACCTCTTTCTTCAGACTTCAATTATTAGATCAAACACTTTGAATGTTTCTGCTAACTAACTCTTTAAAGGTTCCTAATTGCATTAATAAAAAAATAGAGTGCCACAAAAAAAACCTGGCATGGATGTTACTAAGATAAAAATGTTGTCTAATTTGCCAGTTATGATTAATAGGTTTATTGAACATGAACTGTACCTCTCAGAATTTCACCCTGCATTGATTTCCCAGACAATGAGAGAGCTATTTGAAGTCTTTAATCAGTCAGACTTTTCCTCCGGAAGCAGACACCTATGCTGATGTTTATGCTGAATGACTGGAAATACTGAAAATTAATGCAGGAGTGATTTTCCATTTTTTTATTATTACTTCTGCCTACTGGAAATGTGGTATATTCTTTCTGTGATGGTACAAAGCAGGAAGGGGACAGTGAGAAAAAAAAGTCTAACTCTAGTATAGCATAGCAAAGTCAGACAGAAGGCAGACTGCTACCATAGAGAGGTGAGAGAAGAAGACTTCTGGGAGTGGACCACAAAAAATAAAGTGGGAGTCCCAGTCTGTCATCCTGTGACATGGCTTGAGCATAGAGCTGGGTCCCAAGGTTTTCCTGAACTGTGCTTGCTGCTTTGCTTTTTCCTGACAATATAAATTAGGATTACCTATTTGTTTGAGCATCATCACAGTCCTTGTCCTGTGATCAAGCTTTGGCCTGAGAATTGCACTGGAGTTGTTCAGTAGCCCTAGGCTATAACAGCTCTGTATGAAGGTTTTCTGCATCTGCCCTTTACCTCAAAGTATAGGAGAAGCATTTGTAAAGGGATTAGAAATACGTAAATCAGACCAGTCTCTGTGAATGGTATGGTTATTTAATGCTGCTTACATTCTGGAATATTGAACTGCTCCTAGAAGACATTCATTAGCAGGAAGAAGTCAGACACACAGCTATACAGTAAATACAATTCATTGCACAGACATCATCAGCACAGAGGGAAAATGTTGGGCTAAATACGTTTGCTGGGACTTTGGTGGATTTATTAAGAAATAACTCAGATTTGAGGTTCATTAGCTAATACCTTAAAGGAGTTTATATCCAGATCCCTGCTGTTTCAAGGAAAGAGTGAATCACAGAAAATGATGGATGTCTTAGCTATAGTCCTCCAGAACTTGCCCCCTTACCTGGTAGTTCCAATTTACTGGTGAGTCACAGCAGTTCTGAATTCCCCTTACACATTTTCAGAGACATCACAGAGCCAGGAGGGACTGCTATGATTTCTATGTACACTACTGAAAAGCTAAGAACTAAGAAGGGAGGAGCTACATAATTAAAAGAGATAAGCACTCTTAAAAACATGGTTTCTGTCTGAAAATGTCACCTTCTCAAACTTTAGTCCCTGGTGGATCCATTTACTACACTCCAGTACAATTCATTTGTATTGGTATTCAAAGTAGAAGAATTTGAAAAGTGTAAATGATGCTAACACCAAGAAAGATGTAAAGGTTATTTGACCATTGACATATAGGACTGGCAGCAAGAGTAAAAAATGTCTGAATGTTTAGCACATTAAATCTGAAAGCTGCCCTTAGAATTGAAACTAGAACCCTACAATGTTGCTCAGATAAAATACATTTTCACGTCAGAACTACATTCCTTATTTTGTCACCTCCTGTGTATGACTAACAATAAAGCCTTCAACAGCAGTGTCTCCTGCTGTTATTTCCACAGTACCCACCCCCTGCTTCTTCAGGCTGTATTAAATAGAGATGGGTATATTTCTAGGAATTTATTAGAAAAGGATGAAAGCAGTTGTTTCCAATATGTACTTTCTGGAAATCATGAAGAAAGAAAAATACAGCAGATCCTTGGACAGACATGTATTTTAAAGTTTTGGGCAAGAATTTCATACTGTAAGTAATTCCATTCCATTTGCCTCATCTTGTTGCAGTTCTACCATTAGCAGCTGTCTTTATGCAGAGTTAGAGTGGGCCCAAGATAGACATATGCCCCAACTAGCTGACCATATGTAGGCTGTAGAGAAATGGGGCAGAGACATTCCCACTTGTTTTGACAGTCCTTTTTACCTGCTATGCTGCCATGTGGCAGTGCTTGTCTGGCATACTGCCACCAAGATCCCCATTTCACAGGTATGATGTTGTTAGGGCTGCCTTTAAGGGAAGAATGGTGTTATGGTGACAAGAGGTGTAATATTTTGGAAAACGCGTTCCATAAATTAATTTTGCACACCTGCTCTCTTAGCATTGCTATCTCATCCAGAGGACTGTGTTCAATTTGTTCTACCCGAGCCTTTCTTCCTTTAGTATACATTTCAGCTTGCTAGAAAACTCATGAAACAATTTCCATGTGCAGGAACAATTTTCTTCTTTTCATCAACATCTTTTCTTCTTTTCTCCAACATCTAAATGTTGATGGAACTCAGAAATAATTCAGTTGACTTACTTCAAGGTAATTCACTTTAATAGTGATAACAATTTGGTTAGAAAAGAAAGGGCTATGTAAAAAAACTGAGCCTAATTTGTTAATTGAAATGCATGGTACCTGAAGTGTGAATAAAATATGGTTAACATATAATCATATAATTTCAATGTCTTTCACAAAACATGTAACTGGCAATATTAATCTACTAAATTAAATGCCTGTCCCCCATCTTCATTCTTTGAATATGCATTTATAGAAGGCATAGAGAGTAAAGGGGCTAGAGTCAGAGCTGTTCCTGGACTATCTATGTAAATTTTAACCCTTTTAATCCTCAGGATTCTCACCGTGAAGGTTGATTGGTAATATTCTGTGGAGTATCGAGCATATGCTAATCTTCTTGTGCTAATCTGCTTGTTTACGAAGATAAATGCAACTAGGAACTGTAAGTCACATGCTACACCACCTTTTCTATGACATGTATCTACATGCGTGAACAGAATCATAGAATCATATAATTACAGAATCGCAGAATGGTTTGGGTTGGAAAGGACCTCTCAAGGTAATCTAGTCCAACCCCAACTTGCAATGTGCAGGGACATCTTCAACTACATCAGGATGCTCAGAGCCCTGTCCAACCCGATCCTGAATGTTTTCAGGACTGCAATATCTACCACCTCTCTGGGCAGTGATTCACCACCCACATAATAAAAAAATTCTTCCTTATATCTAGTCTGGCTCTTCCCTCTTTTAGTTTAAAACCATCATTCCTTTCTTGTCCTGTCACAACAGGCCTTGCTAAAAAGCCTGTTCCCATCTTTCTTATAAATCCCCTTTAAGTGTTGAAAAGCCATAATAAAGTCTCCTTGGAGTCTTCTGTTCTCCAGGCTGAACAGTCTCAACTCTCAGAGCTTTTCCTCACGGGAAATATATTCTATCTCTCTGACCACTTCTGTGTTTCTCCTCTGGAAGCACTCAAGCAGGTCCATGCATTTCCTCTGGTGTCAGCTCCAGAGCTGATGGAGTACTCCAGGTGGGTTCTTAGCAGTGTTAAATAGAGGGTCAAAATCATTGCTATTGACCTGCTTCTTTTGAACAGGAAAGGGTTGATTTTCTGGGCTGCGAGAGTACATTGTCAGCTTATATCCAGCTTTTCAGCCATCAGTATCTGCAAATCTTCCTCAGTAAGCCTCACTGTCCTGGGTTCAGCAGTAGCAGTCATTTTTCTCCTTCTTAGTAGCTGGTGCAGTGCTGTGCTTTTGACTTGAAGCCTTGGAACAGCGCTGATGACAACAATGTTTTTAGTTGTTGCTCAGTAATGTTTACTCTGAACAGGACTTTCTGAGTCTCATACTCTGCCAGGGAGGAGAGGAAGTTGGGAAGAAACAGAGACAGGACACCTGACCCAAACTAACCAAAGAGGTATTCCATACCACAGTACATCATGCCCACTATATAAACTGGGGGCAGTTACCTGGAAGGGTTAGATCATTGCTTCGTCAGGCTGTGTATCGGTTGGCTGGTGGTGAGCAGTTGTATTCTCTTCCCTTGTTATTTCCCTTATCACTATTATTATTGGTGGCAGCAGTAGTAGTTTGTGTTACACCTTAGCTACTGGACTGTTCTTATCTCAGCCTGTAGGAGTTACATTCTTTTGATTCTCCTCCCCATCCCTCCGGGAGTGGGAGGAGAAAAAAGAGGAGTGAGGGAGTGGCTGCGTGGATTCAAGTTACCCGATAGGCTTAAAACATGACACTCAGCCAGCCTGTGTTGCTACTGGGGGTTGCCGAGCCAGGTGCAGGACCTTGCACTTGGCGTTGTTGAACCTCCTGAGGTTCACATGGGCCCACTTCTTGAGCTCATCCGGGTCCTTCTAAATAGCACCAAATCCCTCAGGCATATCAACTGCACCACTCTGCAATTACCTGCAGACTTGCTGAGGGTGTACTTTATCCCATTGTCTGTGTCATTGAAGAAGATATTAAACAGTTCCCACTATGGACCCCTGAGGGACACCACTCATCATAGATCTCAACCTGAACACTGGTCCATGGGCCACTACTCTTTGGATCACAGAGTCATAGAATAGTTAGGGTTGGAAAGGATCTTAAGATCATCTATTTCCAACCCCCCTGCCAAGGGCAGGGACACCACCCACTAAACCATGTCACCCAAGGTTCTGTCCAACCCGGCCTTGAACACAGCCAGTGGTGGAGTGTTCACAACTTCCCTGGGCAACCCATTTCAGTGCCTCACCACCCTTACAGTAAAGAATTTCTTCTTTATATCCAAGCTACATTTACCCTGTTTATGTGTTAACCCATTACTCCTTGTCCTCTCACTGCAGTCCCTCATGAAGAGTCCCTCCCCAGCATGCCTACAGCCCCCCTTTAGAAACTGTAAGGCTGCTACGAGGTCTCCACACAGTCTTCTCTTCTCCAGGATGAACAGCCCCACTTTCTCCGCCTATCTTCATAGGGGAGGTGCTCCAGATCAGACTCATGGACCTCCTCTGGACTTGTTCCTATGTTTCCATATCCTTCATATGTTGAGGACACCAGATCTGTACACAATACTCCAAGTGAGGTCTCATGAGAGTAGAGGGTCAGGATCACCTCCCTCGACCTGCTGGTCATGTTCCTTTTGATGCAGCCCAGGAAACGGTTGGCTTTCTGGGCTGCGAGCAAACACTGCCGGTTCATGGTCATTTTTTCATTGACCAACACACCCAAGTCCTTCTCTGCAGGGCTGCTCTGAATCTCTTTGCCCAACCTGTAGATGTGCCTGGGATTGCTCCAACTCAGGTGTAGGACCTTGCACTTGTCATGGTTAAACTTCATCAGGTTGGCATCAGCCCACCTCATAAGTGTGTCAGGGTCCCTCTGGATGGCATCCTTGCCCTCCAGTGTATCAACCGAATTACCCAGCTTGGTGTCATCGGCAAACTTGCTGAGGGAGCACTCAATCTCACTGTCCATGTCAGTGACGAAGATGTTGCACAAGACCAGTCCGAACTCCAATCTCTGAGGAACACCACTTGTTACTGATCTCCAGCTGGACATTGAGCCATTGAGCACAACTCTTTGTGTGTGGTCATACAGCCAGTTCTGTATCAACCAGAAGGTGACTAGCTCAAGAGAGGACACTTTCAGTGCCTGATCGGGTGGAGGGTCTGTGTCCAGAAGCTTCAACTCAAAGCAGCAACAGGCATCGAGGGAGTATCAAGCCCCTGACAGGACTTGCCCAGGAGCCGGAAGCTCAGGGGATGCGAGCAGCTGACTCAGAGGGGGTGGCGCCAGGAGAAGCAGCACCAGACCTGACTGGGAAAAAACTGCCCCAGGGAGCTGCGAACTGTGGAGAACAGGGTGGGTTTGAGGCAGTTTGCACAGCAGTTCACGAGGGCAGGAGAGCAGGAAGGTGAGCACTAGCCAGGGCCGGGTCTGGGAGCTGTCTAGGCACCCAGACAGAGCTGATGAGAGGAGAGGATGCAGCCAGCTTTGGGACAGCAAAGTGGTTCCGGGTGGAGATGTCATGGGTTCAGCAGTAGCAGTCATTTTTCTCCTTCTTAGTAGTTGGTGCAGCACTGTGTTTTTGACT